>JALPQI010004667.1:0-66076 GCA_025490895.1 Thaumatotibia leucotreta
TAATTTAAGTCGATAATTTAGAGGATCCTCATCATGGAGTATCCGCGACCAAAGCCCGACGTGTACTGCGGGCTTGCGCCTCTGCTAGAGCGGGTGCTGGCCGCGGGCAGCACTGGCGGGGGGCGGCGAAGGAGGAAAACTACCCTCATTGTCACTTTTGTCGAAAAGCGGGTTGCACACAACACTCACTACGTCACTAGGTAATAAGGGCACGTCTACACTGTCTACCGATGCAATACCTAAAACCGTTTTCCAACCAGGTGGCACTTGACCAACCACAATCACGATTAAAATTCGGGTGGCGACTTATTTCGATGGCTTCCCGTATTTTCCGTGGCACGATGAACTTTTCTCTTGCAAGTACGGTGACCTTATCGAACCTAATATAGTGCGTCGAATCCGAATCCAATACGTGTTCCGTCACCGCAGAGCCCTGGCTGTCACGATTTCTCAGACATCGTATACTCCATGATGATAGGATCCTCTAAATGGATCGAAACATGTCGAGCAATTATCGACTTAAATTACGTGACTAACCCGTGTGATAAATATTTAAATAGACATAAATATCTGACCATGACCAGTGTAACACATAGGTAAAGCAACAGAATTTTGCGGGAATATAGATTATCCATCCCTTTTTTATTTTATTAAAATAGCTAGCATCAATCATATGCTGAGCTTACCGATGAAAAAACTTTAAAAAACAGCTGTCATATCCGATGAGTGTTAGATTTTTACATGGAAACAGCAATTAAATTGATCAATGACACATTAAAAAACAATTCTAAATATTCCTGCATATGTCGGAGTAGCCGTGTGGTGACGGCAGTAAGAATACAATTGTCACCACCCCAACTCCTCCTGCGGGTCTCGTAAGAGTCGACTAAGGAATTGAAGTGTCACTTACCATTATTTAATAAAAGATTGTTGATGGGCAGCAGCGTCATCATAGTGGACACATTACCGCGATCGCCAATCCGCTTGCCCAGCGTGGCGATTATGGGCATTTTCACATCCTAATGCGTCTATACGCATAGTTAATAGGAGAGGCCTACGTCCAGCTATGGACTATCATAGGCTGATGATGATGTCGGAGTACAACGCCACAACAACGTTATTATTCAGCAATTTTAGCTGAAACATATTATAACGTCTATTGACTCAATTAAGTTGTAAACTCCAAATCACGGAATTTCCCAAGATTCACCCACAGCAAGCGAGCTGGTACCTGCTCCGATAAATCAATATCGGAGCTTGTTAGCAAGTTTATCCCGAGATGCTGCGAGTATGCAGCGGGCTGCACAGTGGGCTGTTGCTATTGGGCTTAAGCGGACAAAAAATTTGGGTTTTCTCGTTATTATTAATCGATTGACGAAAAATTATACAATAGGCATCAAAGTAAATTACAAAATAAAAATAAAATAGAAATAACGACAGTAAAATGTGCTGTAATGTATTCTGAAATAATAATTTACTATTAGGTAATCGTGAAATAAAATAGTTGTCCTATTTTAATGATTTGCTTCCAAATTGTGTTATGGATATTCACAATACATATAGGTGAAGTAATATAACTTAAAACATAAACAGATTTTTATTAATAAATTGGATTCCTTTCATGTTAAAACATAATGTCCCAGTTTGAAAACTATTTTCCACAGATTGTATTTTCGAAATTGTTAGATGAATTTACAGGTAGGTGCTTACCCACCCAATGTGAAAGAATATCTGTGTTTAGAAATACAAATTATTTTTTATTTGAAAGTGAGTTACAAATGGTGATAGGGTTATATTTTTTTTTTTTTTTTTCTAGATCTAACTTTATTTTTTTTTTTTTTTAGAAAAAATAATATCTGTATTTATCTCTTTAGTGTAAATAAACTTACAAATACAAAATCTTATTTAAAAAGGTGTAACTAAACTAAAACTACATAAAATCTAAAATATAACTAAATAAAATCTAAAATAAATCTAAAACAGGCCCCTGCGGCATGGTACCCCAGGACGCTGGCAGCATTTCCTCGCTGGATTGCCAAGCTAATGCGTTGAGCGAGGAAGCTGCCAGCTCTTGGATCTCCTGTGGCGTCTCTGAGTCTCTTCGATAGGTCTTTGAAGAGACTCAGAGCGCTAGGACCCCACGGACCAAAGGTCTCGACGCCCGAAAGGAACGAAATTATATTCGGCGCCGAGACTACTGTATTTTCCCACCTTGGATTTTTCGGCCGCCTCTGCTGCTGCCGCTGCCCTCGCAGAGGTTCGGTGGAGATGAGACGGGGCTAGCGTGTCTACGCAGGTTGCATCCCACACCAGCACCCGTCCCATACTCCACGGAACCAGAGACATACCATCAGGTCTCTTGCCGTCAGTTCTGGATATGCCGGTCCGGCTCTAAGAGAGCCGGCACACCAACTGAGGCAAGAGACCGTCGGATTATGTCATTGAGGGCAGTATGCCTTGAGAAGCGGCCCCGCACTTAGTCGGCAGGAAAGTCCGTGGTGTCCAAGGTGGTCAACGTCAATTCCACAGGGGCAACAATGTGGGGCGCAGACCGGGACCCCGAGGCGAAGACTAACTGAAATTTGGAGAGTTTTAGGGTCTAAAAAGGTACCAGTATTTGGGGAGGGGTGCGCTTGGAGCCAGTACCCAGCTTCCTTGGTGGTTACGGCTAGCAGCCTGGCTTGCCCCTCCGTGCTGGATTGGCTGAGAAGGGAGGAAAGGGTTAATTTAGAAGCGATGTCATCCCAGCTCCTTTGAGATTTCGGGTGATCGGGAAAATTTTGACCAGGGCAAGCTATCGACCAAGCATTTTTGGCGTCAGCCAAGCCCGAAGTCTCACAGTTTGAGCGTAGGATTTTTCCCATGAGACTGAACGAGCTGTGGGCTGACGACAAAAAGGCTGGTAAAGCGACACTCGAAATTTTGCGGATCCCTATGCCACCGTACCGTATGGGAAGGGATGCTTGGGTCCAGGACTGCTCGCTTAGCTGAATATTTAAAACCGACTCTAAATTATTTTTTGATGAGACAATCTAATTCTGACAAGAGATTTTGATGTTTCCAAAGAGGGCAGCAGCGTAGCACATATGTTAATTTAGGAACAAAAAGACAAAATTTTATAATACTCAGAGCATAATGTGACTTAATCTGTAACAAACGATGAGAATGATTTTGGAATTTGGTAACATAATTTTGAACTAAATCGGGAAAACTTTCTTCAAAGATGGGAGACCCTAGGAGGTACAGGTTGCTTTGGTCGACTATTTTAATGTTAGGCGCTAATTCATTAAATTTTTGTTTTAATTAATGTGTTTTCGCAAGAATTTGGGATAAAAAGTTCGCATTTGTTGAAATTTAGTTCTAGTCCAATTGATTTAAATTTGTTTATAATAACTGTCAGATCTGAAAGTACGGAGTCCACATCACCTCTTAGGGTCCCGTCATCCAGGTACCATACATTGAATTTTGAAGACAAATTTTGAATAATTGGGTTTATAGCCAAACTGAAAATAGCTGGCCCCAGGGGATCGCCTTGTTGGCAGCCGACTTCGGACGACAACTCGTTTGATCGGTACATCAACTTCGTTGGGTCCGCGTAGCAGTGAAGGAGGTAGTTATAAATTTCGGGAACTATAGATTTTACTTCTGCCAACAAAGCGTCTCTGTCCAAAGTGTTGAAAGCATTTTTAACATCAATTTTTAGCAACACTTCGCACTGGTCGTCGTGAAGGTAAGTACGGAGTGAATGCACGGCGGCTTCACAGCCACCTTTAATGCCAAAGCCTAATTGAGTTGGTTCAAACACTTTTTGCAATTTTGGTAGAATATGTCGGACAGCAATTTTGGAAGCCAGGCGGCGAAGTGTTGCGCCAACGGCAATCGGCCTCACCCCTCCGTCCTTTTTAGTTAAGGCGATTAAATTGGCTCCGTATAACACGGGTACAATGTCTGGGTGAATATTGCCTGCGTACATGGCGTTTATTAATTTAGTGATATGTGTAATCAGTTTTTCACCTGCATCACCTACTGAAGGGCATGTCAGGTCCTTTAAATGTTGAGGGCTGAGGCCGTCCAGTCCTGCCGCGGAGCCGGATTTGAAAGACAATATAGCGTTAAATACATCAATGTTTTTAATCTGCAGGCAGGACTCGGTTGCCGTTGGAGGATCGAAAAAATAAGGGATCGCGGGAGCTGGGGGATGTTTGGTCAGTAGGGCCGAAAGAGTATCTGGGTTATCTGGGGATAGCACGTCACTAGAAAAAAGAAGACGGGAGGCGCCTTTGAGGTCTCCGTCTATTATTTTATTTTCAATGGCCTTTATATTATTATAGAGTGTTGATGTGGAACGTTTAAATGTAATCGGAGGGACAGAATGTAGTGAACAATTATTTTTAAGTTTTTGTGTTAATGATATACTTTTATCGTCATCTTTAGCGTGTAAAATGTTATACGGAAATAGGAGGAGGTTATGCCAGTCTGCTGGGGTATTAGATTCATGGCATTTTTGTACTATTTGAGCTAAATGAGTAGCAACAGAGATTCGGGCCCCGCGAGGGATACGGCTTACTATTTTTACATTGTTTTTGTATTGGCTGAGGCGTAAATGGATAGGTTGGACAGGATCAATGGGTGGCGACTTGTCTAAATTTAGTGGAGGGTCATCTTGACTGAGACAGTTACGATGGACTTTAGCTATATGAATGTTAAGGCCTCTCCTGGTTTGAAATGATTTTGTGCACAGATTACATGGGTGGTCAGGATTTTGTGACGTGCTATTTCCAGATTGGGTCGCGGCCTGCATAAAATCTTAATAAATAAATACACACCTTAAAAACAAATTCACAGCTTAAAAATTAACTTAAAATACTTATAAAAACGCACAACACAATATAAATAAAAGTCTGTCACGACTCCTGTCAAAGCTGGCAGCGATTGGGGCGAGGTGCGCCGGTGCGGCCCGTTCCAGCCAGCGCGCCGGGCGGCGGATGCTCGGCTTTCTGCCGTACGCAGTTACGCCTCCTAATAGGGCAGGGTTTCTAGGCCTTGCATAATTCTTGGTATAAACATTAACATTTCTTTGACGTAAGTAGGCTGTCAAAATTTCTCAGACTATTATATTCCATGAAACATTAATTTTTTGCATTTGCGGTCGGGAAAAATGGTTTTATTTGTTAAATTAAGTGCATTCTGTACTTTTAATGGTGATATTTTCAAATGTAAAAGGTAAATTATAGTAAATAAGAGAAAAAATAACGGAGGAAGTAAACTGTGGCAGATGTCAACTTTATTTTAAGTTTCGGTTATATTGATTTAAACTTTCACGATTATCACTCATAGTTTAAAGACAAACGGGTCTTAATCGCGTAAACTTACGTTTAATTATATCCTGACGTTTCGGGCATCACGTTACACCCGTGGTCGCAGGCAGACTCACGTCAGTGTCTGCCTGCGACCACGGGTGTAACGTGATGCCCGAAACGTCAGGATATAATTAAACGTAAGTTTACGCGATTAAGACCCGTTTGTCTTTAAAATATGAGTGATAGGGTTAGTTTTTGGTTACATCATAATCAGCCAGAGTGTGGCGTACAATAATTTCACTCTCAATATGCATGTCACTCAAAAATAAAAATAATATAGGTACGGAGGAAAATAATCTAAGTATACACAGCCCACAGCCATAGCCAAGCAACAAATACTACTAGGTATGCTTTTTTTATGTCACTAGTTAAACATTACAATTTATTTTTGTCCAGCTTGCACATGACAAACGCCCACTGTGCGGCCGCACATCCGCCCGAGGCCCGCGTGCCTCAACCTAATTTGTATTGATTAAAAATTTTCCACATAGTTCGGCCCCACTACCCTATAACTCGGGTCGCTGACCGCTAGTTTGGATCTTCATATTTCTTTGGCCTTATTTTGTCTTGACTTATTTTTGACGGTATTCAGATTACGTGCTTATGCACAATATTTTTTTTTATTATTTTATATTATACAGCGCCCGTGTGGTGACCGCAGTAAGAATACATTTGTCACCACCCCAACTCCTCCTTCGGGTGTCGTAAGAGTCGACCAAGGGATTGCAGTGTCACTGATTATTGGACAAAATATTGATGATGGGCAGCAGCGTCACCATAGTGGACACATTACTGCGATCGCCAATTCGCTTGCCCAGCGTGGCGATTATGGGCATTTACCTCCTAATGCTATATACATCATCAGCCCATGATAGTCCACTGCTGGACGTAGGCCTCTTCTATTAACAATGTGTATTGACGCATTTGGAGGTAAATGCCCGTAAGCGACACTTCAATCCCGTAGTCGACTCTTACGACACCCGCAGGAGGAGTTGGGGTGGTGACAAATGTAGGTATTCTTACTGCCGTCACCACACGGCAATACTACATAAAAAACCTAAAGCTATACGCATAGCTAATAGGAGAGGCCTACGTCCAGCAGTGGACTATCAAAGGCTGACGATGATATTATAAAGTAATTAATGCTGGTCAAGTATAAACTGGACATGCTAATTGAATTTTATCTCGTTAGTAATAATTACCATTTAATAGTCTGGCCACTCTGGCCAGCCTGCTTGCCAGTAGGTAAATGCGGATTTTTTTTCTATTGGCATTTAACGCTTAGCGCCAATTTTTTTATGTGCCGCTTTTTTCCACTAACAAGTCTATCTATAGGTGTATTGTTTTAACATATATTACGTAACTATACCTCTTCAGTGCCAATGCAAAATAAAAGTACGAATACGTACGAAGGAAATAATGGAATGGAAATGATACCTATACTTCATTTGGAGAAATCATGTAGAAAATACACGATTTTGAAAATAAATACAAAATATTTAAATCTGAATGAATATTCACGTGTTAGCTGTTAGACTGTAATTCGCATTTTATTACTATTCAGCTCACAAACCAAGCATGAGAGTAAACAAAACAGCGGATTCTCAATATTATTATTAGAGCTTAGAGACTATAGCTAGCTTTACGTATTCCAATCAAATCGCTTTGTTTTTTTACCGTTCGAAACATTTCCCGCAGCAATCTCTCAAGTGGAGGACAATAAAACAAGGCCCGGGCCGTAAACAGGCGTAAACAAGGTGGATGGGCCGCTAACTGTTGTGGCCGAATAATGCGTGCTCTTCATATTTTGCTGGAGGTAAACATGGGAGAAGTAACACAGGGACAGCAGGTGACTTGCTTTCTTAGAGACTTTTGCCTGATGGTTTGTAAATTAACAGAAAAATAAAAAATTGCAGAATTAAATACGGCCTGGGTTGCGTTGCTATATAACTTGAGGCTGTGTGTTGTAATTGAATAATGCGTGCTCTTCATATTTTTGCTGGAGGTAAAAATGGGAGAGAAAACACTGGTATAGTGGGCGACGGCTAGCTTTCTTACAGACTTTTCAAATGAAATAAAAGCATTTACTTCGGATAATAATACGTCCAAATCATGTTAGTAATACTTAATATCTACGAGTACATGTTAGTAAAAAGTATAAATACAAAAAGACTGTCCATCCTCTGGGCAATCACCTTCAGAAGAGTGTTGCTACTACACAAGCACACGCTTGCACAGATACGCCTCCCGTTTGCCTGATGGGTTGTATATAAATGTAAAGAAAAGTAAAAAATCGCAGCAATTTCTCGAATTAAATGTAGGTAGCCTAGGTTAAGTTGCTACGATATTGTGATCGACATTGTTCTCTAGCTTGAGGCTGTTAAATTTTGTGGTTGAATAATACGTGCTCTTCATATTTTTGCGGGAGGTAAAAGCTTTTTTTGCTGGTGGTAGCTATCCGGGCGGACCCTGCATGAGATCCTGTGCAGGGTCCGCTGGGATAGCTACCACTACCACTGTCTTACCCGTTAACCTCTGCCGCTAAATAGCAGTGTTTGCACTGCTGTGTTTCGGTTTGGGGGTAAGATAGCCGGTGTAATTATTGGCATAGATAGAGGCAATCCATCTAAGTCCTTAGGGTAGGCAGCGCATAGGCTATTTTTTTGTCACTATGTCCATGGGCCTCAGTTCGTGCTTTCCATCAGGTGGGCTGAGAGCTCAGTTGTCTACCTTCATCATATAAAAAAACGTAAGGTAAATATGGGACAGGAAACACTGGTAAATAGTGGGCGATGGCTTGCTTTCTTAGAGACCTTTGTTGGATGGTTTTTGTAAATATAAATATAGGGCAATATATTCAGCAATGTCTCGAATAAAATACGGCATGGGCTGTCTTGATTTCGAAGAGGAACATAAACTGTTACGCACATATTTAATGCTCAGAATTTTTTTTTACGAATGGTGCATCGTTCTAAATCATAACATGAATGATAGATCATTTAGCACGGGGAAACTATTTTGAAAAATTTAACCAACCAACCACGTCGATAGATAAAAGATGTAACTTGCGATAATTTTAAATACCCACTTGTTTCGCGGTCTGTCTTCGAACAAAAATACCTACTGTGTTTTCCCCACTAGACAATAATGTTGGTCGGCTTATTATTTATGTAATGGCAGTTTCTGTTGCAGGTAGGGGGCACTAGGGGGCACTACTTATGCTAAGTGACTTGGGAACTTTCGCGATACTGCCGTAAAAACAGAGGTACTGATTTAATGGTGTTTTCCATTTTTTGGTTTCCTGTTTTTCTGTAGTTCGTTAGCTATCAAAGTTTTGGTTGTTTCATGGATAATTTAAATAATCGAGCCTTGTTGAAATGTATGTTTCTAGTGATTATAATCCTATGTATAGTTTCTTTCAAATATACAGGACGTCCCAAATCTATCAGACGTGAATAAGAAAATGAAGTCTTCTTTTGAGTAAACTAAGGTACTTTCCTTTCACGTCCCATGGTTTTGGGACGCCCTGTATAGAAATATTAGAAAGCCCAAGGTATTCGTAGTCACAAATACACGAAGTGTTGATTAGAATACCTTTACCGTTTTAACAAGGCTGATATAACAAAATGTAGTCCTTGTAAAATTTATAACATGTACAGTCAAGCAAAAATATGGTTTTTTGGCTTTATTAATTCGTAATCCTGGATGATGGTACAAGGGACAGGGTAATATTAGGTGTCACATACCAGTCACGTACCTAATAATTTATTTACACTTATTTCCGACGTTTCACGACCGATGATTGACACACAACACTGATTCGATAAAATATGCGGGTAAAATAAATTTGTAAGTTTTTGACGATATAACTTTGGAATTTGCTATGGTTCGCTGACATCACGTAAGTTAGATTATAAATATGTGATTACGACTGCCTCACAAAATATCCAAATGGTTTACCCTAGATCAAGGACATGTAATTTATGTTCTTTTAATAAGTTTAGTCGATAAGTTATAGCATTGTGTTTGTAATGAGTTTTCAATACATTTTTATTTAATACTATTTTCGCATATGAAAATGTTCTGGCCTGTATTGTAAGGGAATAAGTAGTATTGACCGTTATACATTAGATAGATTTACTGATGCGAACTGTACCCACCCCTAGTTATGTTTTGATTTAGAAATCAGGTACAAATCAATAATTGGCGGAGGGTCTGACCGCCGGCAGATGGCGCCATTGTTGTCTTGGACGAACTTAAGTGTTTGTTCGCGATAATGTAGACTAAATTACATAGAGCGGTCGTAATAACCTTCTAATATTTAAAACGCGAAAGAATGAATGCTTAGACATACATAGGTACATACAACAGAATAACATATAGGCTACAATTCATAAATATATTGTGCGTGTGTGTGTGAAACGCCATATTGTGTGTCACTAATAAGGACGGGTAATGAATCGTTTTTCCAGTATACTAAATTTCACAGTAGGTAACTAAGTCATAGCATATTGCTCGGAGTGTTTTTAAAAGCCAAATTGTTGGTAGAGTTAGTATTAAGTCATTAGAAAACTGCGACAAATCGGGAACGATTCAGTTGAGTCGGAAAAATCTCATCTATTTATAAATTCACCTACAATTAATGGATGTGGTATATCCCCTTTCAGCTATTACTACTAAGTGACACTAACCGCTCACTTTGTCTCATCTATTATTGATGCTCTTTGACCAGCACCCATGTCTAAGTGTTTGCGGCACGTGGTCACCCCATGACCACCCGGACGAGGCCCTAACTAAATTCCGGATCCGGACTAATCCGGATTTCAGACCAAGACAAATATGGCAGCTTCGCACTAAATGGTGGGATATTATTAAATTAAGGGCATGTATAAGGCCGGTGTATACGGGTGCTTAGGCCGTGTTTCGGTGGTAAATAATTAATTTGGGGTGGAGATTATGTCCGTGGTCTTGGATAGATGACCCACTATGCTTGTTTAAAGATAGTTTTCAAATATGCTTAACCGTTTCAGTGCGTATGACACGCCAGGCAAAGTCAAAGTCAAACTATTCTTGATTCAAGTAAGCTTATTAATAAGCATTTTCGAATCGTCTGACGTTATCAAGAGAGAGATAAAGAATCTACTACTGGTTCAAACCCTACACCGTTCCTGAGAAGAACCAGTAAGAAACTCAGGTGGACTTATTTTTTCAAAACAGTATTATAATAGATCTTATTAAAATAACATGCATTAAAGAATTTATTACATAAAAAAATGAATAAAAAATGATTTTTATAGACATTTTTATAAAAAAAGATAAATAAATAAAGGATCATAATATTAAACAATGCGTGTCATGAATGTTTTTAACGAATGGCGTATGACACGATAGGCGTGTCATCATATTCTATGGCGTAAGACACGCTTGTACGTATCATGAAATAATTGTTCGCCGCCATAGATAAAAGTTTTTGAAAATGGAACACGCAACGAATCAGTTAAATAGGAATTCAAGCATAGAGTCAAGTATTGAAAGTAAGTAATTTTTAACAACGACAGACGCTATAGTTAAGATGTTGTAAGTAAGGTACAATATTACAATATTATAACTTACAATTTCCACTCGCTCCCATCACACTTCACTTGCTCCATTTTGTCCGTCTGTCTGTCCGTCCTAGTTGTGCCGTCAATTGTTTTATACCAAAATTAGTACAGGTATTCCTTAACTTTAGGTATGTCCACCGAAAAGACGATATTCGGTATTTCGACGGTATTTCAAAAAAGTTATTAGTGTAATTTTACTCGTTGGGTACATTCGATATCAGTTAAAACTTTTCTGATATCTCTCATATTTACGGAATTATGGCCTGTAAACACTTATCGATTACACCCTGTATATTATGTAGTGTGGCATATCGTTGAATACGTCTTTCAAAAATGATAAATTAATCCCCAGCTTCCAACTAAATTTTGATCCATCCAACAAAACTATGAATAGTGGGCTTATGGAATACTTTAAAATAAAACTATTTCGAACATAATCGGTCCAGACATTTTTAAATAACTACGGAACCCTACACTGAGCACTCCCCGACATGCTCTTAGCCGGTTTATTTTTATGAACAACAATACTAATTTTATCTCTGCTTGACCATTCAAACACTTACCTATTGGAAGCTGAAAAAAACTGACCATTAAGCACTACGAAGTGCGTAAAACATGAAATTCGAAACGAGTGGCGATGTTTTAAAACGCGACCTATATGGAGTGTTTTTGCACGTGTCTCGTACGACGTTTTTTAGTGCAGATGGCTCTCCGAAGTTTTGGACCTGACGTAAAATGACACACTAAACTTCTCGCACTAGAGCCTAAAAAAGGCACCATCTGTACTAAAAAGTGTATTTCGTCGGCTGACAAGCAAAACTCACTATAAAAACTGTCACTACTCTTAGCAACCTCTTATGTCAGTATTGAATCAGAACTGAGATAGGAGCCTTATTTCAAGTACGTACCTATTTGTTACTTAGTGAGTTTTGCTTGTCAGCTGACGATTTATTCATCTCTAAAATTGTAAACTCATTCTATTTTCAAGCAATCGCATTACAAATTCGTTAGTCCAAACGAAAACCTTATCAAAAATGCAGCAACCAAGTTCACCACAATTTAATTAAGAGCACCTGCTCCTTAATCCAAACATCTTAGCAAAATTGTAAAGCAAAGGCGAAATACCAAGACATTATTTAAATGGGGCCCTATTCAAATGGCGTTCTGACAGAGTTGGGGTCCGACTGACCCTAAACTTGTAGGTAAACAGTTGCAAGTTGTCGTTGCCGAGGTCCGTGTTGTGACCATAGAGAGGAATTTAATTGGAATAGTTGTTTTCTGGATCTTGGGATTCTAGTGCGTACTTACGTTCTATGTGAAGTAACAGCTTGAAGATAAAGTTGGTTTATTTTGTTTTTGATGTAGACACGATGAAATGACTTTTTCTGTTTGACACAAACGTTGAATGGTAGACATTTTCCAGAAAATGGTAAAGGTCTGGCTACTACATTGGCCTAGGGCGACCAGCGAGGTGGAAAACCATAGATACGTGAGAGAGGGAGTTCCAATATCGGCATTTCGCTTCAACTTTGACAACTGAGTAAGTTGACATATAAAAAATCTTTACTCAGGGTCATCTTATTAACTTTTATACTTATACTATATAATATATATAGGTAAACTATTTATTGTTAAGTAACATCTATTACAGGTCCCAAAATTTTAATAGAAAGTTTTGATGAAAATCTTCACATTTATTGCGCAGTATAGATTATGTACAAAATATCCAATCACACATTTTGGTGATTTAATTGTGGAATGATATTTAGATCTAAAAGGCATTTCCCCGAGCGTTTCAACCACCGTGACTTCGGTGGCAGCCTTATCACAAGATTCCTGTGAGAGATGCATGAATTTATGGATATGTTGGTAGACGTAGTTGACTTCTTTTCTACCCACGGAAATCCGGTAATAATGTTGCCACTGAAGTCACAGTGGTTGGTACGCTCGGAGAAATGCCCAAAAAGATTTTTAATTTCAAATAATATAGTATCTACATAATCGGAAACGCCGCAAAAGTACTATTTAACTCTCTGTACCTATAGGTACATATACCTTCATTTGCGGTCATCAATTTACAACAAAGTGAACATCTTCAACGAACCTAATCAAACGTAACTTGAAATGCGTATAATTTCAACATGCAAAGGGATACCCTTCCTTCGTCCGGTCCAAGACGCTCCGGTTCGATCCGGCACGGTCCGGCACGGTCCGGCACGGTGTATTTAATTAGCATTCCGCGACCGCACTCGGCTCCAACTAATGTTGGATTAATCCAAGGAGTCGGCTTCTTACGTTGTTTAGTGTGACCAGACTAGGGGACTCTTGGATTTTAATTATTACAAGTGTCCCTAGATATTTTATCTATTATTTCTTAACCCTAAAAAGTAAGGAATGGTCGTGGGTTTAAGCTTTCTTGGCACTCAATAGTATTAACACCATTTCCAGTATTTTGGACGTTGTCAAAATTAAGTGATAAGCATAAGCAAAACTCATTGTATCTATAAGGTGGTTGCATGCGGTCCTACCACGAACTTAGCGCGGTAGTATGTCTGTATTGTATCTGATCTTCGATAAATGAAGTCAGTGGTACTTTAATACCTTAGTCGACTCTTACGACACCCGCGGAAAGACTAGGGTGGTGATAAATGTATTCTTACCGGTATTATCATGCGGCGGCGCCAATTTTCTAGCCTGTTATGGTGTCCAACTGTTGGACGAAGGCCTCTCCCCGTGACTTCCACAATTGCTGATCCTGTGCCTCTTTGGTCCAGTTGTTGAGGACCGTGTCGATGTACCGTGAAGTGACGGCAGTAAGAATAGGTACATTTGTCACTATCCCAGCTCTTCCCGCGGGTATCGTAGGAGTCGACTAAGTATCATTGACCATTATTTGTTAGAAGATTGATGATAAGCAACAGCGTCATCATAGTGAACACATTTTACTGCGATCGCCAACCCGCTTGCCCAGCGTGGTGTATTTACCTCCTACGCATAGTTAATCTGAGAGGCCTACGTCTAGCAATGGACTGAGGAATGATGATGCCGTTATGTGGGCGCAGAGTGGTGTTAAGGATGCGATTTGTTCGTTTAACTCCTAAAAGACTGAGGTCAAAAATAATTCTCATTTTAATAGTATTCTAGTTTGGACGGCAGATAGCTGGCCACGTGTTAAGCTGGCATTGCATAGTTAAGGAGAATAACTCAGCGACCCCACTTAACCGGACTCCGACTTAACCTGACTTGCCTTGACTTCGCAGTGACCATTGTACTTTTGGGTAGGTGCTTATTTACTTAATGTTTACTTGCTGTTCGCAATCACAAAGAGAATGTACATGTAGGTATGTAAATTTAACTTGAAAACATTTATTTAATATTTTCTTCGGCTACCGCGAGGATTACACATGAAATAAAACTATGAAAACCACGAACCCTGTAAAGTGTTCGAAACGTCGGAAAGAAGTTAAAATTAGTTAATATACGCGAGTTTATCCGTTTTCATAGTTTTATTACATTTATTTAAGTTTAATTTATGTTCTAATAAGATAATTTATTAACCCTTCGAAGTAGTAAAAAAGTGCTTGTGGTCTAGCGGTAAAACGCACGGCTGCTAGTACGCAGCGGTCGTGGGTTCAATCCCCGGCTCGTATCAAAGAGTTTTTTTTTAACTTTTGTACGAAATATCATTTGATATTTACAAGTGCTTTACGGTGAAGTAGAATATCGTGAGGAAACCTGCATACATCTGCGAAGAAATTCAAGGATGTATGTGAAGTCCCCAATAAGTACTGGGCCAGCGTTGGGACCACGGAGTTCTGTGGATGGGACCACCCAAAATAGGCACGTTTGATGTCGAGTTGCGGAAAAATGGCCAGAATACAACAACAACCCTTAGGTCGACAAAAGTAACGTTGAACTAAGGGTCGTCTGTTCAAGCCTTGGCACTCATTAGTGTTAATAATTCTGGTTCGGAAAAAATACAAAAAGTGGGTCAAAGATCATGTCCAGTATTTTGGACGCTGCTGAATTAAGGGTTGAACTAACATAAATAAACTTACATCTAGAAAGTATGAAGTACTTACAGTACATAATCTTTTGCCATGGCCATATAAATATCCGAAAAAAAAACAAAATTTTTCCAAAAAAATGTCATTATAATATATCATCATTCATCATCATCATCATAAAGACGTCCACTGCTGAACATAGGCCTCCCCCAAAGATTGTCACAATGACCAGTCCTGCGCCACCCGCATCCAGTTGACTCCTGAGACCTTCACCAGTTTTAATATATATCCTAGCTTTATTACACTTTGTAAACATAACCAGCACTACATTAAATAACAGAAACAAAATATGTTAATATCTTATTAAACTCGCAAAACATGTAGTAAAGCTGCATTTTTGGTATGTTATTTAGACACCATAGGGCAATATAAAACCACATTTTGCAAGCAAAAAAAAGTTGTGCTAGCTGCGTTATACGTGAAAAACTATGAAATTAACTGTCTATTTTTAGTTTCTGATTTTTATAAAAAAAGCCTTACGTTTTTTGACAATATGTATCAGGTAACGTTTAAAGATGAATGAATTTGTAACAAGATGAGATAACATGCATTACCATAGGTCTTATAGTTTCAGAGATTCGAGACTTCAAATAGTACCCTGTTTTGTAAACTAGATAAAATTTTGAGTTTTGCTAACGTTTTTGGTTTAATATCGCCTTACCTAATTATGCTACGAAAAACATGAAATAATTACCTTATAGCGCAATTAAAATTCTTTCATTTAAGGGTAAAATCAGGTCAGTAAACTTAGTAATTGAAACTAAAAACGCGTAATTCAAAAGGCAGTAGGCCCTCTATGTAAGTTTTTCATACAAATCGCAAGTCGTGTTGCAAAGCTGCAATTTTAGTATATTATATAGGCCCTATAAGGACGTACAAAAATGCTTATCACAAGAAAAACAAAACAGGAATTTCGGCATAGGACGAAAAAAACTGAAAAAATATTGGACTTCTTTTACTTTTTGACGTTTAATTTAAAAACTATTATCTTTTTGATACTGATTGCTAGAAAACTTAGAAAGAATATTAAATTTGAAAGAATTTGAGCTACCTTGCATTACCCTAAATTATATAGATTTAGAGATACGACACTTCAAAATGTGCCCTTCATTAAGTTCAGAAAATAAATGCATGTTTGAAGCCTCGTATACCCCCAAACTATAAGACTTACAGTAATTTTTATAGGCTCAATTTGTTCCAAATTTAATGTAGTTATTATCTACAATTACTTTTTTTTTCTTAGCGCGAACGTTTTGCTAATATTTAGTGAATAGCTTTAACGTAACCTAAAATTTGTTTATGTTTTGATAAAAGGGCACTTTATGAAATGTCGTATCTCAAAATATATATAACTTACGGTGATGCAACGTAGCTCAAATCCTTTCAAATTTAATGTTCTTTCTTAATTTTATAGCAATCAGTATCAAAAAGATAATAGATTTTTAGTTAAACGTCAAAAACTAAAAAAAGTGCGAATTTTTTTCCGTTTTTTACGTCCTATGCCCAAACATTGTTTTTGTTTTTCTTTTAATATGCATTTTCGTATATATCTATAAGGCCTTTATAGTATACCAAAATTGCAGCTTTGCAACTCGACTTGCGATTTGTATGAAAAACTTAGATAGCGGGCCTCCTGCCTTTGGAATTTCGGGTTTATACTTTCAACTGCAAAGTTCACTGACCTAATTTTACCCTTAAATTAAAGAAAATTAAGTGCGCTATAAGGTCATTATTGCATGTTTTTCGTAGCATAATTAGGTGAGGCGATATTAAGTCGAAAATGTTAGCAAAACACAAAATTTTATCTAGTTTACAAAAAGGGGCACTTTTTAAAGTCTCGAATCTCTGAAACTATAAGACCTACGGTAATGCATGTTAGCTCAACTTGTTGGAAATTTATTAGTCTTTAAAGGTTTATTTACATATGATATCAAAAAACGTAAGGTTTTTTAAATCAAAATCAGAAACTAAAAAATGGCCGTAAGTTTCGCAGTTTTTCACGTACTACCCAGCTAGCACAACTTTTTTTTGCTTGCAAAATATGGTTTTATACTGTCCTATGGTGTCTAAACAACATACCAAAAATGCAGCGATACTACTTGATTTGCGAGTTTAGGGTAAAATTATGTACGATTTGACCGTACTATAGTAGAGTATAATTTATAATAATTTTGGCCATTTTAAATATATTTTTTTCTAGTTTATGTAAAAATAAAGGCAATTCGCACTTACACTCAACTAATTGGAATCTTAGGCCTCTATAGAACCTTGTCAAAATAACAAGTAGTAAGGAGTTACTTACAATTTGATTAGTAGCGTCACTCGGACATGGTTCCTGAAAGGCCTTGGGTTCTAATTCGTAGATTATACATTATTAGACAACAACGTTTGTCTGAACCATTGCAATAAATAAAAGTACGAGCATGCATACCCACAGGTGTTACAAAATCATAACACCATTCATCTCACTCGAGGACGACAAAATTGTTATTCTCTCTCAGCACCTTGTTTTGTCATATATCACGATAAAACATGGTCATGGCTGTAAACGGTTTTGGGCATAATGCAAGCGAATTTAAAAAAGAGGAGACTCGGGGAAGGATGTATGACGTGGGAAATATGCTCATGAGATGGAACGTGGTTTGATTTAGTGTGGGGTGAATGCGCTATAGGCGCGAGCGATGAGCGGAAGCGGGAGAATCTATACTTTATGCTATTGTTTTGCTATCTCTACATGGGACAATGGTACTGAAATTGACCTAATGGCACGGTAAACTCAATTGGACCTTCGTTTGCCTTGTTTTAATATGCGTATGGATATGCGTATGATCGTTTGGATTTTAAATGATGAAATTCAAGGTAATTTGTTAAATAAAAGTATTTAAACGGATTATTCACGTATATTCATTAAATTTAACTACATCCTGGGCTGTCTGCAGGCGACTGACAATGGAGGAAATTTATAGATCCATTAAAGTAAGAAAAAAATCCTGAAGATTCCTGTTAATCAGAAGACTCGTATGAAGATCCCCGCTATTGAGCCCGGCCATTGTGTCATTTATTGGAAGGGAAGGGGAGAGAGATTTTTGGAAGTTTCAAAAGGGTTCATTTTTTTTATGTACTGTAACTTCTGAAATTTTAACTTATTGAAAAAATCTCCTAAGGGGCTTATATTGCTTCCCAAAACCTCACTGGCAGCGGTAATGCATTCATTTTGTGGCTACCCTGTATTATAGGTAACTATTATATATGCATCTCCTGCTTGAATCTTATAACTTGCCCCGATATCCAGCACTAGACTTAAACCTACAAGATTCCTCGGGTCTTCGTTCATTAGGGAGCAAGCCCGCGGGATCCCACCTATGTACCACCTGTCTGTGTATATGTCAGCCTAGTTGGTAGTGACCCTGCCTACGAAATTGGAGGTTTTGGTTTTGGATCCCGACGAGGACATTATTTGTGTATTTACCACAAATATTTGTTCCTTGGTTGTGGCTGTCTATGTATTTTAGTATATATAATGTGTACCTATCTATATTTATTATATATTATATCGTCGCTTGGCACCCACATCACAAGCATTAATTGAACTTACCATGGGACTAGATCGATTTATGTAAGATCTGTTGTCTCACGATATACATATGTATTTATTTATGTGCATATTCTTTATAGCACCTTGTCAGAACATGATAGTTATATATGTTGTTTCTAGTCTTATTTTCAGCATGATTTTTGACAATGACAAAACTTAGGCCTCTTTCAGCAAGCTTTATTCAATTATTTTTAGATAATAATGCATGAAACTGCATCACGCAGGAGTTTACTATATTCAAGAGAAAGTGTTAAAATTGCTCCATTTAATATTTACCTCAAAATTACGCAAAATTCGGTGCACCTAGGGCTGGCGCTCGTATATCACACTGCGGTTGCACCTTTTATTTACGGCCGACCTGCGACCGACAGCCCTGCACCCTGCACCCGTTGTAAGTAGATTAGTTCGGGCGTGTTCGCTTCTGATAGGAAATAAATTCAGGGGATCGGAATGCTGGTTTTGTTTGTACAGTGTGTAATGTGGTCAGGTAACTGATATCTGCTTCAAAATACGATGATTTGAAATTCTGCACTAATTTTCACTATACTTCACTACTTTCTGCACTTACATAGGTCTTTCTTTTAGTTACTGTTGCTAGCATTGAAAGTTTTCAACCATTATTTGTCTATAGTATACAAATTTATTTCACTGCAACAGTTCAAAAATCTATATCATAATTTAAATTCAGAATAAATCATTCACATCACAGCACTGAAAACTTGCCGACAACCTTTTATATCCCATTTAAAAGTTGCGGTTTAGGTGTGGCTACTGCGAATCTTGTTTGTCGCGCGACGATTTTCTTTTCACAATCCCATAGTTCTATCTACATTTTCTGCATACTTCTAATCTGAGACTTATCCGGAAGAAATGAAGGTTTATAATGGACTATAAAAGGAAGTCAGTTAGAACTGTGTGGTAGTTATCAGATGATTTGCATGCGTGCCGCGCGGTGGCTTACCGCGACAAACTCAGATTTACGAGCAGGCTTGGAAGAAAAAAGTTTATATTTCGGCATTACGGCAGTTGTTTTGAAGAAACATGCTAAATTATGTATCCACGTGGTTTATGGGACAGTCGTGAGGAAAAAATTACATGAACCGAGGTACTGTCTCGACAAGACCGCGGAATCTATCGGACCGTTTTGTCCCTATTTGCAATGCAACACCTATGTTACAGAAGCTTACATTGTTACCTATGCAGTTTTCTGCGATAGTTGCCTATACCAACGGGCAGTATGTATTTTTTTACCACATCGGTGACAAACAAACGTGCGGCCCGCTTGATGGAAAGCGGTCACCGTAGCCTGTAGACGTTTGCAAACCCAGGGATGTCACATTCGCGTTGTCGACCCATTAAGAACTCGTACACACCTTTTTTGAAGAAGCCCATACTGTAGTCCTTCTTGAACACTTCTGCAGGGACCTCATTCCACAGACGGACCGTCCGCGGGAGGAAATGCCTTTGTAACCGCACGGTGCGTGACCACTGAGGTTACAAGGTCTGAGGATTTAAGTTGTTTTATCAAAGAAAAAACGAATTGTACACAAGCCTAGAGTATTTATGTTGGTCCCTGATGATTAGCTCGGTATTTGGATCTAGCAACACGTACCTTAGTGTTTGCCCGTCAAAATATACTCAAAACAAGTTGAAACTGCGTATAGTACGGATATAAAGAAAAAATAAATAAATAGGTACAGTCCCGACAATAAAAAAGAAATACTTTTACTAAAAAATATTTATATTTGTTTTAAACTCAAAAGGGATCGTACAAAAAACACAAATTAAATTCCTCATATCTACGTAGTTTAAGTACCACAAATGAAATCTCAGCTGAAAGACAAATTGCTCCACTCAAACTTAACGAAGAAAAGCGCAAATTTCGTTTGAAAATGCGCCATTTACTCCAACTTACCTCCCGCCATTAAAATGAAATCGAAGCCGCATAAATCCGCTAGGTGGCGTTGCGCCCTTCACGACTCATTAGGGCTGCCAAAAACGGTAAAATAGACATTACGCGGAGTGGCACAATTGCTGGGCTAATGGATCAGGGATGTGTCGCGATGTGAAGGAAGAATAAAAAGCAGGGTACGATTGTATAGGATATATAGGTATTGAATTACTTAAAAATGTTCGCTTGTTGTAGCTTAACATAATTATTGATGGTATAAATAAAATAAAATAGTTTGGAAAATTTTTTTTTTGATGAAAATATATCTTTGACTTGTGTAACTGTTCTAAAAATCTGTTAGTATTGACAGTCATTTAGCTAATCCAGAAAGTTTTTTCTTTGTTAAATAAATTTAAAAGAAAACGATTCCTCATTAATCCAATATGAATATTTAGAATCAGTTTTACCGTTAAAATAAAATTACCTATGTAAAATTATTTTTTATACTAATCTAATAAACCGCCCCATCCTTTCGCGTCATTGTCATTACTATTTCAATTATTGATCCCGAAACTTAATACAAAAAATACTTTTTTTGTAAAATAGTTGCTTTTCAACTACCCATTTCCCAATTTGCCCAACCCTACCCCCGCGTAAGTAAAAAGGTGCCTTGAACACGTAAGGCGTCATTTAGCATCAGAATTAACATAAATAATAACGTCATTTTTCACCCCCCACTCCCCCCCGTCGCCACCCTTATTGCGTCGTTTGCTGCCCTTTATAGCCAGCACAACACTTAACTCCAAATAAAAAATATATTATAAATTCCCGCGGAACAGTGTCGATTATGTCATGGGGTTCCGTGGAAGAAAAGCATAGCCCACTGCACCCATATTTTTAAAGCGGTTCAAAGAATCAATGAAAATTAGTGACTGTTCTTTCGAATAAAGCAACTTTATTTAAAAACAATCATAAAATTTAAATAAATAAACCAACCGACTTCATCCTATTTCTCCAAGATCCCATCATCAGAACCGGATTTGGTACCAACAGAACCATCTCGGTTTATTCTGAAGTCGGTAAAAAAAAGAACTATCGAAATCGATTGACGTGGTATCGAGTTATTCGTACATGTGTCGTGCATAAATGGTTAATGCAAATTTAAAACTTGTATGGTTTTTTCATGGATGCCATTGTCAAAAGTAAACCAAATTAAAATGGGACCAATCGGTGAGTATCAGCTTTAAAATAAAAAAAAGAATCGTCTAAATCGGTTTACCCAGTCGAAAGTTATGAGGTACAAATATAAAAAAATATATACAGACGAATTGGGAACCTCCTCCTTTTCTTGAAGTCGGGTGAAAATATGTTAACCGCTAATTCAACAAAAGTAAGGAAGAATGTGTTCAAGCCTCTTTGTCAAGTTATGTGTCCACTATGATTTATGATGCTGCTGCCCAATCTGCCCATCGTCAATTTTCGATAAATTAATGGTAAGTGACACATCAAGACCATGTACACAAATATCGTTTTCATTGCTGAGGAACCCTATTTTTTTGCAAGAGAGGTGTTCCAAAGACATTTGCATCACAATAGTGCCTGTGTTTTAGTCGTAACTCACAAATAACTGTACTAGCCGAGTTTAAAGCCATAACGACTGGAAATATATAAAAACGAGAAAGTAATATCCCAGTAGCTTCGCGTTTTAATTATCTCACAATGGCATCGGTTATTTAAAAAAGATGGTCCGTAAAAGTTAATGACGGTAGTTTGTATAATAATATACCTATTTTTATAATGAAACAGACGGGGTAAGCACGCCACGTTATACCTCGCCTTTTCGTAAATAGTGCTAAATACAGCAGGGATGAAAAAAAACTGTTGAAATGAAGTATTTTCTGGTACTTGAAAATGGCGATCAAAAGACATAAAGTAGTGTAAGGTGTGATCAAACTGGTCTCGAGAGGTTTTTATTGCAAAGATAAATACAAGTACTTAATTATTGTTTATAATAAGTTCGATTTATTTTATTAGAAAATTTTCTACAGCTTCATACCTTCTTTCTTATCTATCTATATTAAGTTCTTATATATTATACGAGTACAAATGCTGCTTTTTTATGCACCAGTCCGAGGGGCGGTTAATTTCTTGTTAGGTCGAAGCTTTGGATGTCCATGTGTACTGAAAAACGTCGTATGATACACGTGCGAAAACGAAATTCGTAACTCGTGGCAATTTACAACACTCCATCCGGTCGTCTTTTAATTTTATCGATTCGAACTTCCTTTTTTTCGCACTTATATCATAATACTCCTAATGTACTATTTTATGTCCTTATATACTATCATTATGTATTGTATTAATATGTATTAGTTTATATGTTTTATGTTATATAAGTAATAGTATGTAACCGTATTTTTATTAATGTGAATATATATCAATATGACTTTAAAAACGTTTATCAGTTAAATTCTTTCTTCAGCACCAACTTTTGTTTTATCTCTGTTTAACCCAATGGTTGACTGGTAGAGAATGCTTTTTAGCATTAAGTCCGCCATTTGTACATTTTTCTTTGTTTGTGCAATAAAGTTTAAATAAATAAATAAATACTAAGAATAACTTAATGCATAGGTATAACAGGAATGTAAAGTCATAGAAAACCTCGTAAGAACCAATGTACTTCCAATTTGAATCTTTCATGAAACCAATTTAAAAAAAAATATATTTTGTTTCTTTACTTTTTGTAACAAACGAAATTCTTACCAATTTCCATAAACAACAAGGTTCAAATTAAAAATAGTAAAAGTAACTTTGGAGGGCCTTACGAGGCTATACCTATTTCAAAATATAATAACCCGTAAGACAAAGCATCCGTTAACAGCGGAGGTAGTAAACTAGTGTAAACACTCGGATCCGCCCGCTGCGTCCACCTGGCGAGGTGCATTCATGCACTGCACTCGCTTCCTTTGAAGATGACAGAGACTCTGAAACAGACTCCACAATGAGCTAACGAGAATTGGTGAGTAATTATTAATCTAGTAATTGGAGTTCGAGGCCAACGAAACTACGACAGATGCGTTATTGTCAAATCCGTCAAAGTCTCTTATGTCATTGTCAAATAAAGTTTTCAGGTTTCCACAACCTTTTTGTTATTTAATTTATTTATTTAAAATAATTCCTAATAAAAACATTATATACCTATGTAATGTTTGTACGCCTTTTTGTTTAATATGGCTGTCACAACTAGGATTTTCTTAAAAACACGTAAATGCCTAAAAACTTTTCTTTTCTCTTAACTAACATTAATATGACAAAATTTTCTCGTAAACAACTTAAAATGATAAGAGCCAACGTTTCAAAGCCAATTTTAAAAAGCAGTTGAATTACCAGTGAACACATACGACAGCGTGCCATATTTTTGTTGAGACAGTAGGTATGGTTAAATTACTAAGCAGTATAAGTACTATACTATATTATTACTAAGCAGTTTTTACCCGTCATAAGGCAGGGGTGCCTTATTACGGGTTAAAATTATGGGGAAGAAATTTGGAAATGTAAAGTGAAAGAATTTTTTGTATTTTATTTTTTATTTGTCTTCTTCATCACTTATCCTCCTGAGTCCTGGGTAAAAATCGAGTACACTCCCATAAAAGCCGAGAGTCCTTTATAACACCATCAGTGTTGAGTCCTGAACTTACTGTCGCGTATTTTAAGGTTTAAAATGAGTTTGTCACATTTTTGTTGGAACAAAGTTGGTTATATTCTCTAAGAGGTATATTTTAAGCATTTCTTTTACAAATTATTTGGGCGTCATAAAGGCCTCTCGGCTTTTATGGGAGTGTACTCGATTTTTACCCAGGTCTCAGGAGGATAAATGATGAAGAAGACAAATAAAAAATAAAATACAAAAAATGCTTTCATTTTACATTTCCAAATTTCTTTCCCATAATTTTAACCCGTAATAAGGCACCCCTGCCTTAATACGGGTTAAAAACTGCTTAGTAATAGTATAGTATAGTACTTATACTGCTTAGTAATTTAACCATAACTACCTTTTAATTTATGTGTAGTTAAATTGCTGTACCAAATGTTATTAACACCTGAGGTGATACCAGCGCAATACCAACTTTGTTACTAATAATTGCGAATAATTAAGTTTTTATTAAAATATCTTATATTTACGTGAAAATAAGTAAATAATATAGTTTCTATAAATTAAAGAATTAAAATTATCAATAAATAACATATCTCAACGTCTGATTTTAGAAAATAAGGATTTACTATTGTAAGGACATTTCATTGTTGTGGCAATATTTTCGTAGATTCTTTGGCCTCGAACTCCAGTTACTAGTATAATTGAATCAGGCGTTACTTTACAGAAGTCCATAATTATTAAAGGATGAACAATATTGCTTTGCTCTTCCGCGATACAGAACGTGTAGTTAATTAGTGTAACCGGCTATAATTACTTGCGTATTTTTGCATGCTATTAATTTTCCCACCCTCCCGCCGCAAAAATAAATACGCAAATAACTTTAACAAACCACCACCAATAACGCTATACTCGACACGTGTTTCGCGTCTCTACGAGGCATCATCAGGAGTTGACGACGTCGTCGGTCCGGTGTCCGGCAACGGAACACGGATGTTGGCAATTTTGTTTGCAAGTCTATAATTATTTGAAAAACCCTAAATCAGTACCAAGTGGTTGTCAGTTGCCATTTGTCTGCCCTGGACAATCGACAAGTGGTCTGCGACTCGACTTAACAAATGGTATTACTTTGAAGTTCATTTAGTGAAGTATAAAATAAAGCGCTTAATTATAGTACGTACCTATCCGTATAAGAAAAAAACTGATTAATATACTATTATAATATAATACATAATTACATTATCACGTTATTGAATCACTGACCTGCTACCGAGAACACCGAAGTTCGTAAATTTCGGGAATTTTTCTTTGTCAATCGACGGCAATTCATTGCGCCGTTATTTGGGGACTATGGAGGGAGGCTGTTGAAGGAAAAATAGCTATAGGCATGGCGAGAGAAATTATTTTGGTGATGATGATGCGGTAAGGCAAGGCAAAGTCCGATCTGAGATCTGAAAGGGAAGACAGATGGAAAGAGAGAGAGGCTGGTGTTTGGAGTACGGCGGCGTAGTGATTAGCTCATATTGTAAGAAGGCAAAATTTCAAAATCGTTGTGATCGGAGTTCCTGCTGCCTTGGTAGAAACAAAGGTATTTAAGTGTATACAGTGTGTGGCCTACAACCGGGGTGAAAATTTAAACAGTGCATTAATAAGCTGATCAACAATCATTTCCACATATTGTAATTTAAAAAAAAAAAATTTTTTTTTTTGTAATTTTTTGTTCATGTATTTTTCATTATTATGGGTTCATTTACTTGAATTAAAAGTTATCAATAACTTATCATTTTTGAATCATTGAAAAATGTACAATTTTTTTTTTAAAACCGTATCAAATTAGTGTAAAAATGCAAACAAAATTATTGTTATGACTTCCTACCTGGTATACTATCAAGATGTCTTGCGACTGACAAGCTACGACATCGTGATGCCAAGATCCAGTACTAAAGGTCCATAGCTTTGAATGACAATATCTCCGAACTTAACCACTTTGAAACACCGGGACCTTTACAGGATTATTGCTGATAGTCTAAGGAGTCACTCATTTCATTTTTCTCCCGTGTTAAAGACCACACACTGTATAGGGCGTCCCAAAACTATAGGGCATGAAGGAAAGGCACATAATATTATCGAATCTGTTGATTCTTCTCAAATCAGTATTTATCACCTTACCCACGAGGTACACTATTTTTTTTTTAGTATATCTGCTTAAAAACGTGGTTTAAATACATAATTATACTGTCAGTACATACATCAAAAATCACATAATTTACATGACAATATTAAACATTGATAAGAATAAATTTTAATTATAAAATAACATGCGTAACATATTTGTCTTTAAATCAAAAACCTGCCAACTGACATAAAGTTTGTTTATCTTAATACCTTACGTTACACCTAATGGTTATAGGAACAACAGGTGGCACGTTTCCTAACACGAAAACATACAAAATATTAAAAATATGGTAAACAAGTGAGTCCAGCAACATGCGGCGCACCTTCCCATCTGGAAATAGCCGTGCGAACCGTGAGTCGATGTGAGAAGATATAGATACGTGAGTGTTTGAAGTTTAAATACCTACAATAGAAAAGAAGAAAACCATTTAATGAACCTCTACCTGCGAACAGTAGCATACACGAATCCAAGGAAGACTAACGAGAGAAGGAAAGAGGAGAATTAAATAAGGACTTATAAGTACTTATTTAATTCCTTAAGGTGCGTGAAAAGTAACATTATGGGCCCAACGGTGTACGTACTTAAGTAGGGATTATTGTCAGTTTGAAAATAATTTTGGTTTGAATTACTACAGTGAATTCGGTATCATAATCTACGATGTAAAACTATTATGTATTGTTTCTATAATACTTACATGTTTTGGGAAGAAGTACAGTTGCCGCCAATAGTATTTTGACTATCTTACGTTATGGAGGCTGCAAAAATATCTGACACGATCTAAGTTTTACTGGCATGGTGGCAAAAAATATGTGACATGGTCTTAATGTCACATATTTTTTCAGTCTTCATAGGGTATACTGTTTCCGGTGTTTGTATCTGCCTTCAAGTCAATGGTACTAATATAAATTATAAATATTGGATACCAAAGAAAAAACGACCAAGATCACCAACGTTTGAGGTGGGAATCGAACCCACGTGCTCAGCTTTAGCGGCTGCGGCCCTACCGCGAAAAACGAAATTCGTTAATTTCGAGGATTTGTCTCTCTCACTCTAATGACACCTTCGTTTGAGTGACAGAGAAAAATCCATGAAATTTACGAATTTCGATTTTTACGGTAGTAGGCCTGATGCCTGCACCGCTCGGCGACTCGGTCTTAAGTAGTGCGCCTACTGGAAAAAAAACGAAACAATACAATTGATAATTTGATTTGAGTTTTTCGCAATTACTTCGGTACTAATATAATTGAATTACAAAATAAATCACAATGCCGCATCTACCATTACATTCTATCTAATCCTCCGTACAATCCTTTATGGAGTTGTTTGAAAGAGAAACATTTGGTGGCGAAAAAAATGGAACCTCATTTCGTAGCACTAACAATGATACGATAATAAACAACGTGTGTTTGCGCAGCTCCGTTTGCGAGGTTATGGCCGCAGAACAAACACTACGCTAAGAGAACTTACAATATTTTGTTAAAAGTTACCAAGTTTACCAAGTTTAGTTGAAAAAAATCGTAACCTAAAGGTACTAATCGATAAAGTACCGGAAGCATGGCATTGCATAATTCGTTAACAACCAAAACTAAGTAACAAATACCTACTCGGAACAGCTGAAAAGATGGACACTGCTGAACATAGACCTCCTTTTTGGAGTTCCTGATCATGCTTATCACTAAGGGGCGTTTGCCACTGCGCTTAGCGCGAGCAGTTTTTTTTTCAGCTTTTTCTGCAATTTCTGGTATCGTATATCTTCCCTTGAGAGTTTATTCCTCCTATTACAACCATGGGATGATATGGTGGAGGTAATTCTATAGCCGAATACTTCACGGCTGCCTTAAATATAGATATGCTTAAATAAAGTATGGTATATAACGAGCAGATAGTTTCACTGGAAAACATGCTCGGTGTGACATCAAGCTTGAAAGCTTGATGTCACATCAAGTTTGCTATAAGCAGATTGGTTGAAATCAACCAATCTGCTTATAGTAAACTTGATTGCAGAGACAAGACAAAAAATTATCTCCGTTTTGGTATTTTATATTTGAATTTTCTCCAGAGCTATAAGAGATATGTGCTTTTGAATTAGCACGGCAGTATTACAAATTAGGTCAAAGTTGATAAAAATACTCACAACCTGCCTTACAGAATTGTGTTTTTCTAGAAAGTATTTCATATGAAACATGGCTTTCCGTGTTACTCTCCGACACGAGCAGCGTGAAGATTTATCTCTTCCAGCGGCATAATTATGTGAGATCGGTATACATTACCGCCATTTTTATTGTAGCACAAAGAAAGTCGCTAAAGAAAGAGTATTCAGAGCAGCTGGAGCGTTCAGGCTACGGCTACAGCGCATTACAGCGTGGCCTCTTGTTCTCTTTTTGAATAGCTTTTCCTAAAAACCTCGTAGGAAAAGCTTCAACTAACTACTGATAAAATAGTTGGCTTTTACATACAGCCTATTTATTTGGGTGTCCCTTATTTTACGATTTTTTAAACGACTTAAAAAAAGGGAGGAGGTTCTCAATTCGACTGTATGTTTTTTTTGTGTTTGACCTCGGATCCGATTTTGATGATTTTTTTTATTTGAAAGCTGCACTCAAAGTCAAAGGATTTTTTATTCAAGTGGGCCCAGCAACAAGCAATTTTGAATCGTTAAACTAAAATGCAAATAATAAAAAATCTACTGCCGGTTCTAACTTACACTACTGACCCGAGAAGAATCCGGCAAGAAACTCTGCGGGAATTATTTACACAAATCATAAAACATCTTACAGTTCAATCATAATTCATTAAAATAACTAAACATAAAAATTTTTTTATATATTTATTTTCAAAACTACAATTTATGTACATAGATTAAATCTAACTAATCTACTTAACCTAACCTATATCTAAGAATGGCCCTTGTGGCATTGTACCGAGGATGCTGGCGGCATTTCCTCGCTGTATCGCAATACTGATGCGTTGTGCGAGGAAGTCGCCAGCTCTTCGGTCTCTAGTTACATCAACCAGACGTTTCGCGATCTCAGCAAACAATTTGCGTGCGCTGGGGCCCCAAGAACCTAAAGTTTCTACGCCAAACGGTACAAAATCGTACTCTTTGCCGAGGCCCTTATATTTATTACGTTTTAAAAATTCGGCATTTTCAGCCGCAGCGGCTGCCTTAAACGTAGTTCGTTGAAGATGGGACGGTGCCAGGGTATCTACGCAAGTAGCATCCCATACCAACATCCGTCCCAAGCTCCAAGGAACCAAAGACACACCATCAGGTCTCTTGCCATCATCCCTAATAATACCAGTAGGCTCAAGAAGAGCAGGTACGTTGATCGTGGCAAGAGACCTGCGGATTATGTCGTTAAGCGTCGCATGTCAGGAAATACGGCCTGCGCTTTTTTGACAACTTAGTCCGTGGTGTCCCAGTCGGTCCACGTCTGTGCCACAACAGCATAAGTGAGGGGTACATACCGCGGCCCCGAGTCTCAGGCCGGTTGCGAGCCTAAGAGAGGCCGGATCCAGGAAAGTACCAGTACTAGCCGAAGGATGGGCATGCAGCCAGTAACCAGCTTCCCGGGTTCCGACCGCCAAAAGTCTCGCACGATCCGAAAATTGATTTATGTTAAAACTAAACATAAAAAAGGAACAACTTTTCTATTTCAACCGGCTTAAAAGAAAGAGGAGGTTCTCAATTCGACTGTATGTATTTTTATGTTTGTATGTATTTTGTATAATTTAATTTATGTTTGTTACCTCAGAAGTTTCGATTGATTGAACCGATTTTGATGATTGTTTTTTTATTTGGAAGCTTATATTTCCTGATTTAATTTGTGACATTTCTGACAATGGTATCCATGAGAAAACCATACAAGTCTTAAATTTGTATTCTCTTCAGTGCTTGATAACAGAGATCTAGGCTCTCCGAAGCATGTCGCGCGTAGGGACTAAAATACACGACTCAGAGCGGGGGTCCAAACCCCTCTCCCGCAAGCGGCGTCCCACCTCTCCAAAGAAGGACAGTGCCTCCGAACACCGGTAGTCTCAACCGCTAATGGGACAAACAAATAGTTGGTAAGCACCATTTAATTATATTTATAGTTATTATAATATCTAACGAAAGATTAAATAAAATTATTTTGATATTAGTGGCTTCGCTGTAAGTACAGCTATGCGCCTATGCGTTGCATTATTCATGGCCGCCCAAAGGTAATACTTACAAAGTGAAACGACCCCAGGTTAATAGAATCCTAATGCTGTTTATGCGACCATTGTGATGTTATCGTTATGCGGACCTCGTCATATAGTTTGTGATGCATTAAAATTTGATTGTCCAGAGAGTTAAATTGAGTTGTGATGTTGAAGAGTATACTGTATAACTTCTGTTGAATTAAATAGTAAAGCACAATGTACAATTTTTTTTGAAATTTTTCACATGACTTATTTCCTGCTGTAACTTTTTTCTGCAGATAATGAGGTAAAAAAAAAAAAAATCATTATTCTAGCTATTTTGTGGAAGAACTCATATTGTTTTATTCAATGTTTGTTGAGTTGCACCTATTTTTTAATTGCAGTAACACTACTGTTTATATATATATATATAAATTTTAATATTCTATAGGTTTTAAGGAAAGTGTGTACTGTGAGTGCAGTTAATGAATTTTGTGGTATTCTGTTTTGGTGATGGCAGCATCATCATCATAGTGGACACAACTCGTATGATCGGCAACCCGCTAGCCATGATATCATGTGAAAACAATGCCTAAAATAAAACTTAATATCTAATAATAACTGCACAACAATATACACTACCTGTTTTGCCCAAGCATCGTTAGCGTCACTAAATGTATTCCATTCGAAGTTAGTTACATAAGTTCCTCCCAATAACCGAGGCTATAGCCGCCATAAGTCAAACTAGTTATTTACATAGCATACGCGCTATGCCATATATTCCGGCCGGCGAATAAATCAGATAGCGTAGTGGGTGCGTAGGACATTGGCTAGCTGACTGACCGATTGACCAACTGTGTATAAAGTTATAACTATTTTACATTATTTTTAGAATTCATTTAGCAAACGCGAGCAGCTATCAGATCTTTCTTTGAAATTGTGTAATAAAGGCTTAATAAATAGGTTTGTTCCTTCAAAAAAGGTTGTAATGTAGGGTCTGTATACTCCGTATCTACATATTATTATAATATATCATTAACAAAACAAATAAGCCATAAATTCGTTTCGTAATGTGATGATGTACAATTCAAGAAAAAATCTTAAAATTAACAACTGCATTAATAATTTTCCCACGTTCTAACAAAAACGCCGGTTGTTTATAAAAATAGTGTATAATTATGTTTAGCAGACTTACATTTAATATTGTCCTTACATTTTGAGCATGACGCTACAACCGTTTAAGACACGATGAACCGGTCGTCTGTGCTTAATAAGTATCCGTACAATAGATATTGAACTCAAATAAATTCATAATTTGACTTCAAAATATACTTCTTAGCAAACAGATAATTGGTTAAGTTTCAATAAACTGACCACCAGGAGTAGCCACGCGTTGCTGCCCGCACTGTATTTATAAGCGGCATGTATTATTGATAGCGCATTTTGTTCAGCCTTCAATCAAACTTTCCCTCCGGAGGTAGCAAACAAATATATCATGTTTGTAACAAACAACTCGGGCCGGCATTTGTCGTGACACTCGGACATTCAGAGGGCGCCCACGGAATAAATAGTGTCAAACCTTAAATAGTGGGTCATCTTGGTCAGGTTAAAGGTTCTATGAAGGTACGATTTTTCGGGATTGCTTACATTGGGTAAACTTACGTTTAATGTTATCCTGTTATCCGTAAACGAAAGGCAGCTAACTGTCTTTGTCGCACTAATATTAAAGAGTGACATCTTTCAGGATGCTTAGCCAAGTTGCCAATCGCTAACGCTTAGTAGTGTATCGTAGTTATCGCTCTCTGTCACTCTTTAATATTAGTGCGACAAAGACAGTTAGCTGCTTTCGTTTACGATTGACGATTAAGCGTTAGCGATTGGCAACTTGTCTAAGCACCCAGGCATGACGTTACACCCGTGGTGGCAGGAGACTTTCTCTCTCTCTCGAAGTCATCTGCCGGCAACCACGGGTGTAATGTCATGCCAGAGACGTGAGGATGTTAAAGGTAAACGGAAGTTTATGCGATTAGGACCCATTTATCTTTAAAATATGAGTGATAATCGTGAAAGTTAAAATAAATATGCTTTAATCTTTCGCAGGCTTAGTAGCATATGCTCTATTACAATTTCACTTCATAAATAGCCATCTTTAAAATGTGATTGAACTACCTGACGCGCATGCATACTAGAAGTATTATAATGATATATAATGATAGTTAAAAGGCTTTATGAAGAAAAACGCTCATCAGTATAAAGATGTAGTGTTATTTATCTAATTTATTTTGGAATAGGAGTGTTATAGAGCGAGATTTAAGGTCATATTCGCAGTAGGTACCCATGCTCCTCTTGTGCAAGTTGTTTATGGATACTTAATACCTATACCCGGACTTTCTTTCTCTCTTCCTAGCTTTAGATACAGTGGGGTCAGTTTTTGTTTGTCTCCATACCATCCTACTTTCGACATCTATGTAGGTATCAGGTGGGTGAATCATTTTTTAGGGTTCCGTAGCCAAAATGGCAAAAACGGAACCCTTATAGATTCGTCATGTCCGTCTGTCCGTCTGTCCGTCTGTCACAGCCGATTTACTCGGAAACTATAAATGCTACAGTAACGAAATTTGGTAAGGATATGTGTTGTATGAACCGCTACAGGATTATGATACTAAATTGTAAAAAAACCTATTGGGGTGGGGGCCCTCCATGCACGTAACTGAGGGATAGAATTTTTTTTTTAGTTGTACATAAGCGTGTGGGGTATTAAGAGAAAGGTCTTTGAAAATGATATGAAGGTTTATACATCAGATTTTTATTTAAGCAAATCGTTTTCGAGATATCAGCTCTCAAAGTCTGAAATATGTGTCCCCCCCCCTCTATTTTTTAAATTACGCGATATAAAATTCTGAAAAAAAAAAATGTTATGCACATTAATAAACTCTATCAATGATCTTTGGTTTCATTAAATTATCTCCTATAGTTTTTGAGGTAGGTTGATTTAACTGTATTTTTTTAATAATAAATTGATAATGGTACGGAACCCTTTGCGCGCGAGTCCGACTCGCACTTGGCCGGTTTTTTTTTCTGTCTGTTATTACCACGGACGCCTGATTCACGCTGGTTTTATACATAATTATGCCACTTAAACTATGCAAACATGCATTTTTCTGGTGTTCATAAACCCTTTCCTTGATGGGCCATCTACAAACATGGACTACATGCATGTTTACATAAATTAAGTAGCATAATTTTGCATAAACCCAGCGTGACTCAGGCGACCGTAACCATGGCAATAACAGACAAAAAAAAGTGGGTTAACCCAGGTATACATAAAAAATTTTCTCCTATCTTCATAATAATAATTGCCTCAATTTGTTAGATTATCATTTGATTCACAAGTACTTTACGGTGAAGGAAAACGTGAGAAAACCTGTAGGCTTATGATGGTCACGTGTAATCGTTTGTCGTTGTTGCCGTCATGTTCTAACAAGTGCGAAAGTGAGGAGTAGCACGATAACCGTCGTCGCGTGACCATCATAAGCGACCTGTAAAGGGTGTACAAGAAACATATCATATTAAAAGTTCCAAAGCCAAAAAAGTGCTATGTTCTTAAATATACCTACAGCCACAAGAAGGCCTTAGGCAGGCATATAAAAATACCTCAGGAAATAAGCGCGTGGGCACAAGAAATGCGATTAAGCAGAATTAGAGTAGGCGTGAACAAATGGCATACCGTGGGCCGACTCGTTAGGAGTTTGAAAAGTCATTCAGTGGAAATTTCTATAACCTTTCTTCACCGGTGCTAAGGAAAAGTTTACTTGTATCCTCACTATTGAATGTGAACTGTAGGTACTTATGTGTACTCGTAAGCTTAACGGTAAATACGAGTATATGTATTCTATGCGTATGCTTGATGATTTTCAGAACCAGTTTTCTTTATAATCGGTTTATCTCGGGAAATATCATCATCATCATCATCTCAGCCATAAGACGTCCACTGATGAACATAGGCCTGCTCTCTGGACCTCCACATGAACCGGTTAGATGCGACCTGCATCCAGCGTGTCCCGGTGACCTTCATAAGGTCGTCTGTCCATCTTGTGGGTGGACGTCCTACGCTGCGTTTGCCTAGACCACTAGGCAAACGCAGCGTAGGACGACCACCGCAATCGAGGAAATATACCAACTGGGATCTTTGAAAATATTTAAAAGAAGTCTTTCTCCGCCTCCTTAGCCTAGATGGTAGTAACTCTTCCTACGAAGCTGGAGGATCCCGGCGAGGGCATTATTTGTGTATTTATTTATCACAAATATTTGTCCTTGGTCATGGCTGTCGATGTATACATATAAATATTTATAATATATCTATAATGTATATCGTAACTTGGTACCCAGATCACAAGCCTAATTGAGCTTACCGTGGGACTAGGTCGATTTGTATAAGATGTCCCAAGATATCCCTATTTGAGAATTATCTCAAAGATAGGAAGCAAAGGGTAAAACTCTTGGAACACATAACTACAGATGTAGATATTTCATACGGTGTGCCTCAGGGAAGTGTGTTGGGGCCAACATTGTTCTTGATTTATATCAATGACCTATGTAACATGACCATTCCTAAGGCAAAACTTTTCTCCTACGCTGATGACACGGCAGTTGTTTTTACTGGAAAATCATGGGACGAGGTCAAGGATAGTGCAGAATCGGGTATGACACAGATTTCCGAATGGTTAAGATTAAACCTATTAACACTAAATGCCAAAAAGACGAAATTTATGTGCTTTAGTATTACTAGCAGAAATCAACCCACACAGAATATGACAATCAAAATACACTCAAGTCAAGCCTGTAATGTTGCAAATTGTAATTGCCCGTCCATTGAAAAGATTTCGGAAGTAAAGTACCTAGGAGTTATGTTAGATGAACATCTTAATTGGCACTCTCACATCGACAAAGTTATAAGTAGAACCCGAAAATTGCTCTGGGTATTTAAGACGCTGAGGCACATTGTGCCAAAGACAATAATTACAAAAAATGATAAACCTCGCAACATCCTTAATGAAATATATATGTCCTTGGCACAATCTGTCTTGGTGTACTGCATAGCTGTCTGGGGAGGTGCAGCAAAAACACGATTCATACAACTGGAGCGTGCACAACGTGCACTACTGAAGGTGATGTATTTTAAAAAATATACATTTCCGACTGATCTTTTGTATGAAGTCAGTGGCTTATTATCTGTTAGAAAGCTATACATTCTCCAATGTATATTAAAAAAACATTACACATTACCATACAACCCTCATTATAAAAAGAAAAGACTGATATCATATGTAGCTAAAATAACAAAAACCCGTTCCTCCTTTGCTAACTCACAATACGACATAAAATCAGCACACCTGTACAATAAATTAAATAAAATATTAGATGTCCATTCTAAACCACGCCATGAATGCAAAAAGGTTGTAATAGAGTGGCTAAAAACCAAAACATATGAAGAGGTAGAGAATCTTCTTCGGTGAATATACGAGCTATGCCTATTATTAATACACACACACACACACACACACCCACACACCACACACACACACGCACACACACACACACACACACACACACACACACACAAACACATATACAAGCACGGACACAAGCGCTCTGATAAATAAAAAAATTGATTGAGTTACATTATATACCTAATTATGTGTTGTTGGTGTACGTAATAAAACACACTAGAATTTGCGAATAGTTGTTAGTTGGTTTACGTCCTCTTCATCATTCATTTAAATAAAATACTGGTATTACAAAACCTTCAGCGTAAGCTAAAGTGTCTATCCCTCCCTTTAGCCGCACCCTCGAATGAGGAGTCTAAGAGGCCTAATGGAGCCATAATGAGTCCTCTTGGAGTCCTCAACTCCTCAGGTAAACTCGCGCGCCGCTGCGCACGGCAGATCAAAGGCAGCTAATTAGCTTGACCGCCCGTAAGATGGTGCTATTTTTTATTATTTTAATTTCAAAGTTCGGGAGAAACGAGATATGGATTGTACAGATACTTTATTTAAAGGAAATTATTTATGATTTCGTATTGGTTTGGTGTTAGTTTAAAGAGTTTATTTTTAATTTTAAAGTTTTTTATTGATTATTACTACTTTTAACGGGCAAGACTCAAAAAAATCCAGAACCCAAGTCTCAACGCCATCCTGTAGTACAAAAAAAATCTGTTTAAGAAAAAAATCCAAAAATACTGTTATTGGGCGGTTGTTTTTGAGATGGCAACTGTACCAGTTCAAATTTATAAGTTTTGTGACACACACAGCCACAAGTGAAATCGTTTTTGCCTTTTCCTCCCAAGTAACGCTAGCCTGAAGACCAGACATAACGTTAAAAACTTTAAGTGTATTGAGGAATAGATGAATAGATGTCAATGACACAGTGAATTATTTAAAATCTGTAACTAAGCGTCATTTTAATGCCTTAAAATTATGGCGACTAAAGTTAGACAAGCAAAAAACATTTCAGACAAAAATCCGCTTTGCTTGTCAATGAGACTCGGTGGGGCACTTGTCATAGTTTTACTTGACTTTGTTAAGGCCTTAATTTGGCGATTTGAGTGGGCGGTAATAGGTTGAATGTAGACACTTGGTTTTGAAAAGTTTGTAACGTCGTTTGATAGATGATTTCCACTCGGAATCGCGAGCTCTTTCAATTCTGATACGATTTTTTTTTATTCTAAGGTTTTTTACATTCCGTTATTATTTTTATACATTTTGTATCACGGAAACGTAATGGAAAGTTCGGATTCACGATTTTGAGTAGAATTCATGTAAATACATGTGTCACAAAAAAATGGGGACAACTTTGAAAAAAAATTATACGATAATGACGAAAATGTTTCCTGCCGATTTATATCATTGTGTTTCGAAATCAATATCCTTCAAATTTTAACAACCTGCATTTAAGAATAGATGAGATATATAATGAGTGAATCAACTATTTACTGTCTGTTATTGCCATGGTTACGGTCAACTGAGTCACGCTGGTTTTATGCAAAATGATGTTACTTAAACTATGCAAACACACATCTTTCTCACATTATCTTAATGGGACACTTACAAACATGCGTGTTTGCATAATTTAAGTACGATCATTTTGCAGAAATCCACCGTGACTGAGGTGACCGTAACTATTGTAATAAGAGACAGAAAAAAGTCGATTCACCCATTTGAAGTTAACTCATAGCACAATCGCCTTTTCCAATTGTGCCGTTCATTAAAGACCAAAGATATAGTATATCACTGTAACCTTTTTAGGTGTCACGGTGCAAAGTGGCCGTAACTTCGGAAGGCACTCTCGCGGAAGTCTGAGTGTGACCGGTCATAACTTGCCGTAACCTAGAAACAGAGTTGGCACAATTCGCGCTGTCATAGGTACGATTTAGGTGCAGACTATGGATCTATATAATATTACGGATTACCCAATGGTATACAACGTAATGGGATCTTATTAAGGCCGCCGGTTTAAACGTGTGACCGGTCATAACTTGCCGTAACCTAGAAACAGAGTTGGCACATTTCGCGCTGTCATAGGATAGGTACAATTTAGGTGAGAGACCATGGATCTATAGAGCATTATGGATTACCCAGTGTTATAAAACTTAACAAGATCTAATTCTGGCTGCCGGTTTAAACGTGTGTGTGTTTTGATCCTGCTGCACTGACAAGTGCAGCATAGTCTACGACAATTGATTGTTTTTTTTATTACTTTCTAATGCATCCAATCTATACGCATAAGGAGGTAATAAGAGAGGCCTTCGTCCAGCAGTGGACTGTAATTATAGTCCATTGCTGGATATTATATAATATTAATAGAGCAAATTAAGAATTATGGTGATGATGGGGATGGGATTTTTGCTGGTGGTACGACCTCGTGCAGGGTCCGCCCGGATAGCTACCATCATCTTACCCGTTAACCTGCCGCTAAATAATAGTACTGTGTTCCGGTTTGGGGGTAAGATAGCCGTTGTAGGCAATCCATCTAAGTCCTCAGGGTAGGCAGCGCATAGGCGATTTTTGGTCACTATATCCATGGGCCTCAGTTCCCGCTTTCTATCAGGTGGGCTCAGAGCTCAGTGTCTACCTTTGTCACATAAAAAAAAGGAGTTTAGAGAATCAAACAATACATTTGTTATAAAATCCTTGAATAAAAATGTAGATAAAAAGCTCCCTGTGTTGTTTCTCCCCTGGTTTTCAAGTTTTTTCGTCAAGCACGAAACGCGGTTAGCAATTAGCCGCGGAACAATAAAAGCGACAGCCATTGTGACTGCCATTAATAATATTCTCACCGAGTGATCACCCGATAGCCTTCCTTCGATTGTAGAGCTTCAAGGTTTACAGACTTCTACCTATTTATTGGTATGGAAAAATAATATTTTTGATAGTTTTATTCTGTGTTGTTTTATATGCTTTGCTAATTGTAAAGAGTTTTGGAAGAATATTTTCCCATAAATTTCATCCGAAAAATCACTTTCTACGTATTATTATTCCAAAATCAGGAATCCATTAATTCTCAATAAAATTTATTTAGCTGTCTTGTCTTTGTACTTATATACAATTATACTTTATGACATATATAATAAAATCATATTCAACATCGAAATATTGTAAATAAGTTACACATACATGGATTTGGCACGTACGTTGGAAGTAGGTTCTTAGAAAATTACTTCTAAATGGAAATGTTGCTGATCTGTATTGCATTCTAAATTTCCATTCAAAGTATGTAAAGAAAATATGAATCGCCAACGAAAACAATACTGTCTAAACCAATTGAATTGAAACTACCGTGAGACATAATGACTATAAGTAAAATTAAATGGTTAATCTCACGTTTACACGCGGCAACTGCTTGATAACGGGGACCTAGGCTCTCCGAAACATATCGCGTATAGTGACCAAATACACGTGAGCTTAACCGTGTAATAACATTTATATTGTTGAAACATTTTTTCAGTGCTACCTTTGCAACTGGCATCTTAAGCATTTTTTCTTATCTGTTTGTTTCTTGTTTGCGCCCTAATCCTTTAATCCGCGGCATTTTTCAACGACCGCCAACGACAATGGTGGTGCAGGGCTCAACGAGTGGCAAGATAGAACCGCCATAATAAAAAAATCGGCCAAGAGCATGTTGGATTACGCATAGTGAAGGGTTCCGCAATTTAAATATACAAGTAAAGTGCCAATCATAGATAGGTTAGGTTAAGTAGATTAGTTAGATTTAATCTACGAAAATAAATATAAAAAAACTAAAGTGAAATACATCATACATAAAAGTCCTCAGGGTAGGCAGCGCATAGGCGATTATTGATCATTATTTAATGGGGTGGGTTGAGAGTTGAGAGCTCAGTTGTCTACTTTCATCACATAAAAAAAAACAATGATGTGTCATATAGCGTTCGCGAAAACGGGCGGCTTTCCTGTAGCCATTGCGATAGTTAACAGTTTTGGGACATAAAAATTAGGTTTTGACCACATCATTCTTAAGAACCAGAAGCCATCTTCGGCTTGTATGCATCCAAGAAAATTACAGTTCTTAACTTTCATATATTACTCGTATGTCCACAGGAATGCCAAAAGATCTGTATGACCCACATGTAATCAACATGGTATGCTAATTCGTAGCGATATTTTTAGCGTTCTGTAACCGCGCGAGAGTATGTTCATCAATAAAAGTACAATTAACAAAAGTTCATTAATGTGACTTCAGAATGAACCCTCTAAAATTTAAACGGTGAAAAAAAATCTTGTATAATTCAACTGAAAGTTTTGTTCGAGTTCCTGCGTATCCCTAAAACTGGCAATTAGCGATGTTTTGTTTGCGACTAGTGGCTCGATTTTTCATCGTAATCTAATAGCTTGGGAAAATGACAACTTGTATACAAAGAGGCGTTGGCCTGGCGATGTAATCTATTGTTTACGGTATTAGAATAAAAGCATAAAACAAAACTACAGTAAATAAATAAATATCTTGGGATATGTTACACAAATCGACCTAGTCTCACGGCAAGCTCAATTAAGGCTTGTGATGTGGGTACCAGGCGACGATATATGTATATAATAGAAAGATACATGTAGATACTTAAATACACAGACATTCAACACCAAGGAACAAATATTAGTGATAAATAAATACACAAATAATGCTCTTACTGAGATTCGAAACCGGAACCTCCGGGTAGTTCTATGCGATTATTCCGTCGCACAAATCAAGTCATTACCATTCCCAAATTATTGACGAACTGCGTATAAATAGTGGAGTCATTTTTGGTTATCTTGTAGCAGACGCATGTTTGTCTGCTATTCTGGCATAATAGTCTCGTTTGCTTTTATAAAACAGAAAATAAAGTGGTGATGGTAATGAACAATAAAAACGCGTAAAAAAATCGCATAGAAACACCGCTCCAGCCTCGCAGGCAGAGTCACTATCAAGTAGGCTACGGAGGCTGAAAACTTTACAAAGGCTGAGTAAAAAACGTAATTTAGAAATATATTCAATTTATGTACATATGTAAAATTAAAACTATCTAAGTATTGATTTTTCAATCCCCAGTTAACAGTATCTGTCAAATAAATGTTAGCTCTATCCCTTTTTGACTGATGACCTGAGAAAAGAATGGTAATAATTTTAGCTAACAGATACTTTTAACTGAGGGTTGAAAAATCAGTCCTAAATTACGAGTAAACATAAAATGGACCATTATGTAAGCACTGTACCTACTTACATATTGTATGTACATTGGTATAAGTACAGTGCTATTTATAAGTCAGTAGAATCTATAATAAATGTAAAAAAATATGGCTAACTTTTCATAGCATTTGCCGTTCTTGATTCATATCGTGAAACAGGATCTCAGGATAGGTATATTTTTAAGTTAAAACTAATAAATATCATTACTTTTATCTAAAAATGAATTCAAGGTTTTTTTTAACTGTCTTTATTTTCAAAACTACAATTTATGTACATAGATTAAATCTAACTAATCTACTTAACCTAACCTATATCTAAGATTGGCCCTTGTGGCATTGTACCGAGGATGCTGGCGGTTTATTTATGGATTTATTTGGTAAATACCAAAATTGTGTTCTACAAGTGCGTTTTTTACATTTTTTTTAAATTCTACTGGCGATTGGAATAGTATGCTGGCGGTATTATTTCATTGTATTATAAACAATATTTAAAATCTAATTTTTTAAGTATGAGATGTATGTGCAATACGAAAAATCTTTATCACCACAAAGAACAACTTACAAAACAGATAGTTTTATCGTTAACAAGCAATATCTTCCAGACAATCTGGTTATTTTGCTTAGACTAAATAGTTTATTTCAAATCTTTGCCTCGCCTCTTCTACGAATCGAAGTAGACCCGCTTCACAAATAATCTACTCGAAGGTTGTACGGTAGCAGATATCACGCGTAGACCCTCTACACCGGCGTCGTAGCAACAATTACAACGTTTGGATGATACCCAATAGACATTATGAAAAGATGATGATTGTCAGCCTCCATAGCCTAGTTGGTCTAGTTGGCGCTACCTACGAAGCTGGAGGTTCTGGGTTTGAATCCCGGCGAAGGCATTATTTGTGTATGTTAGCACACATATTTGTTCCTTGGTCGTGGCTGTCAATGTAAATAAGTATCTACATGTATGTATTTATCTTATATCTAGATCATTGCTTAGTACATACATCACAAGCCTGAATTGAGCATACTGTGGGACAACAAGTAGGTCGATTTGTGTAAGATATCCCAAGATATTTATTTAGTTTATCTTTGCACCACGTCATCAGCCTCTCTCAGTCCACTGCAGGACGTAGGCCTCTCCTATTGACTAGTCATATAGACGCATTAAGAGTATAATACCCATAATAGATATCCTGGGTAAGCGGATTGGCGATTGCAGTATGATGACGCTGCTGCACATCATCAATCTTAGTGACACTTCAATCCCTTAGTCGACTCTTGCGACACCCGCGGAAAGAGTTGGAAAGGTGACAAATTTATTCTTACTGCCGTCACATACGGCACAGGTTTCTCAGCACAGGCGAGTTCATAAATATATGAGCAATTCCATGACTTCAAAAACAAATGAGCGTAGAAAAGTGTATATGCATCAGGATGCTTAGTCAAGTAGCGCTTAGTAGCGTATCGTAGTTTTCCCTTTCTGTCACTCTTTCATATTAGTGCGACGAAGACAGCTGCCTTTCGCTTACGATTAAGCGTTGTCTAAGCACCCTGAACAGATTTACGAATCAAAAATATGTGTAGGTACATTACATATTACAGTAAGAATACATTTGTCATCATCACCACCCCAACTCTTCCCGCGGGTGTCGCAAGAGTCGACTACGGGATTGAAGTGTGACTAAGACTAATAATGTGCAGCAGCGTCATCATACTGCGATCGCCAATCCGCTTACCCAGCATCTCTATTATGGGCATTATCCTCTTAATGCTTCTATACGCATAGTTAATAGGAGAGGCCTACGTCCAGCAGTGGACTATCATAGGCTGATGATAATGATGATGATGACATATTACCTGTCATATTAATCTGAACATTATGTCGCATTAATATAATCATATATTTTCATCACACTTGCTGTCTAAGCGCGCCATTGCTTGCATGCGTAGCGGGAGTAATAAAAAGTGAAATTTCCTAGGGAGTAATAAAAATGTCCGTACATCATGTAATAATATTTTGTCTTATTTTTTTTTTGTTGGCAAGTGTGATGAAAAACATTGGATGCACCTCGGTACTTACCTCCCTTGATGCACAATGTACTAATGTAATCAACTGAAACGTAATTTTTTTCCATATTCTTTGACAGCCATCGAAAAGAGTAGCGTTTAGTTTCTCTACAAGAAATCTAGTATGCATATGGAAGACTGTCAGCGCTTTGTAAAAGTCCTTATCCTGAATAATATAAATATAAACTCTAAAGCACTAAACCCATGAATTTTGAATAGGTAAATAAAAATAGCCGGCAGTGTAAAATGGCACGTCGCATACAAATGGCGTCATTTGCTGTATTCATAGACATGAATACCTAAAGATCTCGATTTATGCAATTTTTCAACCGACTTCAAAAAAAGGAGAAGTTTCACTATTCGGCTGTATGATTTTTTATGTTTGTTACCTCAGAACTTGCCGTGTGGTGACAGCAGTAAGAATACATTTGTCACCACCCCAACTCCTCCTGCGGGTGTTGTAAGAGTCGACTAAGGGATTGAAGTGTCACTGACCATTCTACAAGATTGATGATGGGCAGCAGCGTCATCATGCGGGACACATTACTGCGATCGTCAATCCGCTTGCCCAGCGTGGCGATTATGGGCATTTACCTCCTAATGCGTCTATACGCATAGTTAATAGGAGAGGTTTATGTCCAGCAGTGGACTAACATGGGCTGATGATGATTATGATGATGACCTCAGAACTTCCAACTGGATGAATCGATTTTGTTGATTTCATTTGAATGCTGATGCTTACCGATTAGTTATTTTTTAATTTGATCCAGTTCTGACAATGACATCCATGAGAAAACTATGTTACTCATAAATTTTAAATGTGCACGACAAATAGACGAATAACTCAATATAACGCCAAGCGATTTCGATAATTATTTTTTTAACCGACTTGAAAACAAATCGAGATGGTTCTGTTGGCACCACGTCGGGGTGTGACGATGGGATCTTGGACGAAGACCTGTGACGACATGGTGAAATAGGGCCCTAGTAGCCCTAATTGAACCATTTTAATTTGAATGAAATACATATTTTAATGACAAACGGGTCGTAATCGCGTAAAATTACGCTGAATAAATTATCTTGACGTTCGGGCATGACGTTACACCAGTGGTCGTCGCAGGCAGACTGGCGAGAAAATGTATCAACACCTTCTAACTGCGCGGGTTTTGCGAACTACCCACCCGCACATGGTCTTGATTATTGACTTCTAAGCTACACACAACATCCAATAATATCACACACATCATCATCATCACCACTATCATCAGCATATGATAGTCTACTACTGGACGTAGGCCTCTCCTATTAACTATGCATATAGACGCATAAGGAGGTAAATGCTTATAATCGCCACGCTGGGCAAGCGGATTGGGGATCGCAATAATGACTGTGTCCACTATGATGACGCTGCTGCCCATCATCAATATTTTATCAAATAATGGTCAGTGACACTTCAATCCCTTAGTCGACTCTCACGACACCCGCAGGAGGAGTTGGGGTGGTGACACATGTATTTCTACTGCGGTCACCACACGGCATACAACAGCTTATTTTAATGAAACACCTCGTATAGGCTTGTGCGTATGCCTACATGTCAGGGATGGCAGAGTTGTGCGACATCTATGGGTATCATTGTCTATGGCCGTCTTATAATAACATGGCTTTATTGCCGGCCTCTAAATCTTTAGCTGGACAGGACAGAAATGACTGTTTTCGTGTTTTTCAAACAAAATAATATACAGGGTGGAAAGGGACGACGTTCCTTCCCGCTACCGACCGAGTCTACCAACCATTACGATTAACTTTCAGTATGGGACCAACATCGAAAGCGTACATGGAAAATTTACTTTTCCGTACTATTGAACTCTAACTAATCACTCACTTTGTATGAGGGGTTAATTTTTTTTTAAATATATTCGATGTTGGTCCCATACTGAAAGTTCATCGTAACGGTTGGTAGACTCGATCGGTAGCGGGAAGGAACGTCGTCCCTTTCCACCCTGTATGTGAAACATGGAGATAATAATGAATCTTAAAATTATTGTGAATAATGTTAGATTCTGCTTAGGTATTTACTGATACTTAGTAAGTGGTATTTTATTAGATGACATACAATTTCTTCACAGATATAACAGTTACAGTACCAGGCTATAATATTTGCATATTGGTCACTGGAAAGAGACTCGGCTTCATACAGCTTTATCCCTCTTGAACTTATGTGACGTTTATGCAATATTAGTTGTCTCTTTCTAAAGACCGATGTGCAAACTTTAACGCCGGGTATAGTTCGAGAAATATACATTGAATGTTTATTTTTACTATAATGTAAGTAGAAAGTTACCAATTTATATTTCACTAACTATACCGTAGTTTAGTTTTACACTGTAACAATATACAGTGTGTAAGTCTAATACGGGCGATCAATTAAACCAGGCATGGGATTCATTAGTGTAATCATGAATTACAAGTTTTTTTTAAAGTTACTCTTAATTATGACCCCACAGAATTTTTTCAAGATTTTCGGAACAGCAATGTAGATACGAACAAATGTTATTGTTGATATGGCAGTCACAGATAAAATATAGGGAAGATTCCGTGTATTAAGACATACATGAACAAACTATTGTCATCCTTCACCCCATCTCAAGACGTATTCCATAAGGAAAAAGAGACAAATAAAGTAGCTCTACTTGGTCGTGAACTCCATCAACGACTCCATTTTCTTGAACAATGCTACCACCCTGACTAGATAAAATGTCATTACTATTAGTGATGTCCAGTCTTCAATCGTATACTTTTATCGTCAATAATAATATTTTAACCAAATTAGGTAGCGAATACAGTAGGAATAAACCTTATTTCCTACTCAAAATCACGATCTTCTTCGATCGTGATTTCAAAATCTACATTTTAGGATAAAAATAAAATCACAAAGTTAACGAAATATTTTCTATAATTAAAATGTCATAATGAGGGTTTCCTAAAACGTATGCCACTAGTTGGCGCCACTTAGCCGTAAGGTCCCGCTAAGAAACACAATTATCTAGCCCCAAAGAAAGACTGAGTAAATGTTTTTTTTTTTTAAATAAAGTTTAAATTTTTTTATGTATTTTTTTTAACTCATACAAAATATTTAAACCAGAAACTATAAACATAGAATTTAGACAAGTTTCTGGACCTGCTCCTGCCCTGGTGATTTCAAAAAACTCTCATTATAACATGTTTTATGGACTTATCATTCCTTAAAGCATACCTAACAATTTTGGTATGATGGCTTCTTTATAATTAAATTAATCAGTCTACACAAGTATCACATGAGGGTCATTATTAAACTAAATTTAATTTACTTGCTGGTTGACATGACATTGGATGATTACCAAATATGGTGGGTAGTACGTCAGAATGTAATCACTTATTCGCGTACCCTTGCCTGAAACAACAGCTTAAAATTGTGCGGAGCATATTTTTGAATACTCTTTAGGGTACCAGTCGTCTGCCTTTTTGATATTTTTGACCCATAATAGCCTTTGTTCAGTGTCCAGTGGAAACCTGTTGGACATTAAAAACATCGATTCATTTTTGAGTTGACTATCAATACATTTATCGATATCACGATCGGTCTCTTAAGTACCACACTATGCGATACAAATGTTTGAATCCCACTATTTATAATTACATTACGAATGTAAATACAAATGGTTTAATCACAAAACTACACATATGTATCCGACAACAAATCGTCCTATTACTGCAAATACCGACTAAGTAAAAAAAAGTGATTTTGAGATAATGCGATTTTAATGTTCGGAGGTATATCTTTACATAAAAAAATTAAGATATGTACAATCCGTATTTAGAATTTTATAGCCTATATTGTCTAGTTTACTATCTAATCGTGAACATTATTCAGTCTGTATTTGATTGACAATAAAAATGCGATTTTAATAAAACAGTCGCAAACTTAGTTGCTTTTTCCTGTAGAAATATATTTTTATTTATTTCTCTTATCAATACATCTAGAACAACATATTCCTTTGATTAAGCTTTGGTTGACATGTACGTTTCTTATAGATCACAATATGATAAAAAAAAGTCTCAGATTTTTAAGTTATTACAAAATTTACTAAAAATCCACAATGACTTAATCGGTTTTATCTGTAGGAAATCTAGAAGTGTCTTCGTTTAAGTCTCAAATCTTCAAATTATCCTCACTAATCACAGTACTTTATTGACAATAAAGCATTTTTGGAAGCCTCCTAACCCTTAATAATACATAGTTTTAGGTTTTGTGGGAAAAACACGAAATAAAAAAAAATAAAAAACAACGAACTTCACCAGTTTTTGTTGATATCTCATAAACGACTGAACTGATTACGTTAAGATTTATAAAACAATATCTCAAAACTATACACCTTTAAATAAAAATAAAAAAATGCTAATCGGTTCAGGCGTCTTCGAGTAATCGCATCATATACTTACTACATCTACTACGCTCGCTCAGCAACTCTGCCAACTCGAATTCGAAAGCTAGGCCTCCGAAACTAAATAACACCATAATGTATGACTAAGGATGTTACTTTTCATTTTATAATTACACATAACAGTAATAATATAAGTAGTATTTGTACACTTAATAACCGGTAGTCATACATTATTGAAAGTTTTGTTAGTAAAAATAAAGCCAGGAAATTCCTTGCTCTCCGTGGCGAGTCTAACGAGTTTTCTACTCCTTGCACTCATTGTTATTATCAGGGCCCGTAATTTTCATGCTGATGACATCAATTTGACGTCACGCTCCATTCTCCATAAAACTATTTCGGATCACCCTAGATCCGAAATAGTTTTATTAATAATTATTAATCATTAGTCATCAATAATTTTAATCATGTACAAATAGCTTCAAAAGTAGTATATTTACACGTAAAATAAATAATACCTACTTGATACGTGAACCATAAGTAAATCTATTTGATTTGTTTCCATACATACATTTTATTTAATGATATTGTTAACACATTTCCATAATTACCTACGTAGAAAACGGAATTCCTCTTTAACGTAAAGCTCGTATCAAGTAGGTATTATTTATTTCACGTGTAAACAGCCTACTTTTGAAGTTATTTGTACATGATTAAAATGATTGACGACTAATGATTAATATTTAACAATAAAACTATTTTGGATCACCCTAAATGGAGCGTGACGTCAAATTGATGTCATCGGCATGAAAGTTACGGGCCCTGGTTATTATACACTAGCGCTAAAATAGTCTTTTACACGACTTTTTTAACAAACATTACGAGAAACAACAACCTGTGACATCGGCGCGTGAGTCGCAACTGAGTGAAGTTACTACGGCGTGGAGTTCGTACGCGCACATAATTGGTTTCTCCTGTAGAGATTTACGTCAATATTGAAATAGAACTACAAGCAAAAGCAACTAAGTAGCTTTTAAATTTTTTGGTAGTATGATATTGGCGTTGTTTGGAAACAATTATCTACTGGAAAAACATGCTAAAGGCATGTAATGTGTTCAACCTGTCGTAAAATAAATAATTTAATAGAATCATTTTCATGCTAAAACCAAATAAGTATATATAATATTTTTTGGTAAAACTTAAAATGGGAATGTATAAATGCAAATAAACACTATGTACCATTAACAGTTTTTACTTGGCGGAGAAAGCATAAAGTTTTGTATTAAGTTATGTATATCAGATTTTGGCAGTGAATATTTCAGTAAAATGACGTTTAAGTAACTTTATCTAAAAGCTATCTTTGGAACGGAGAGTCGTATCAAAACATGGGTTTTACTAGATTGTAGTCCTTGAAATTCTTATTCCAAAGGCGTAAAAAACACGATTTCGTGAAAAAGTCACTTAGTCGGTATTTGCATTAATAGGACGAAATATTGAATAAGATTTTCAGTTACTTTTACCTTAATAAGGTTCGAAATCTTAAAATTCAAGTCAAAACTAAATTGCCGGTGAAACGTAATGTCTTTATTTTGTTCATTCAGGTAACCCTGGCGGTTTTTACACCCTGGAACCACACAAGTCATCACTTTTATCACATTCCGTGCACTTATCGAACAGAAATATACATGAAAAGCTTTATTTTAATCACTTTTACTATTTGCGGTTTAGGTGCACTAGTATACACAAACAAAGATCGTTGACAGGCATTGCCGGCGTCACCCACAGATAAAATAGACTCGGTCTATCAATTTTACATGTCTATGATGGCAGTTATGTCATCTGCTTTGGAAATTAGCTGTCAACGAGTGTTTAACTCGTGTATGTTGCTCTACATTGCGCGCCGAATTATTTTGTATGGAAAATTTTGTTGCTCTAAATTAAAGTAAAAGTTATTTGAATGTACTTATTATGTCGTAAACTAACACCCGTTAAGAGCTTCGCCCGTATTAGACTTACACCCTGTATAAGATTTTTTGAGAAAACGTACACTCCATCAGATATACCGTAGCGTCCGGAATGCTCAAAAATATCTGAACACGCCTCTTTCGCTATAATTATAACAATAAAGTCGAGTTCAGAATTTTTTGAGTAATCCGGACGCTATGATATATCTGATGATATAGTACTGCTGTGATACCTTCACAACATTGCATATTATAGATTTTCAGTTTTATACCTGTAATAAATATACTGGCCGTGCAGTGACGGCAGAAAGAATACATTTTGTCACCACCCCAACTCCTGCGGGTGTTGTAAGAGTCGACTAAGGGATTGAAGTGTCACTGACCATTATTTTATAAAAGATTGATGATGGGCAGCAGCGTGATCATAGACACATTACTGCGATCACCAATCCGCTTGCCCAGCGTGGCGATTATGGGTATTTACCTCCTATTGCGTCTATATGCATAGTTAATAAGAGAGGCCTACGTCCAGCAGTGGACAATCATAGGCTGATGATGATGTTGAATAAATATACTGGCATATTGCCAAAAGTTTTCCCAATCAAATTTCACCGAACAATAACTGCATTCATACATAAAATGACTCCTGTCATCACAACACTATAAATCCGATGCGACTCGCGCGAATAAAGCGACAAAGTGCGATAAATCGCGCGACACGGCGACATCGAATGTAAAATGTAAATGTAAGAGCCTAATACGGCTGTGTCGTTGTCGCTAATAAAAACGTCTGGTTATGAATGACCTATAGCCTTGTGGCAAAGAATAAACATTTAAGATTTACCAATATTTTTAAGCGACTTCAAAAACAGGAGTTTCTAACTCAATTCTGGCGAATTGTATATATGTTACTCTTCTCCGAGAATCGTGAATCAATTTTCTGTTTTTTTTTATAGAACGGGTGTAGCCCCGAGATGGTCACTTTGGCACCAATTAGGGATCTGATGATGGGATCTTGGAGAAATCGGTTGAAGTAGGTTTTTATTTTAGGCAATTATTTTACACCACAAGTATAAGCAATTTTAGCTTATACCAGCCATGCAACTCCAGGCGGAACACTCACAATTTTAGAAATTTCTCTTCGGCGTATTTCTAGGTGCGAGTGTTATCGGAAAATGTTAATATATTCTTATTCTTATTCTTAACTCTAATGATTCAATAAAATTTTAAAATGATCACAATCCAAAAATGTATATAATTTAAATCTGCATTTTTCTATAAATACAGGTTCACACAGCCGTGTGATGACGGCAATAAGAATACATTTGTCGCCACCCCAACTCCTCCTGCGGGTGTCGTAAGAGTCGACTAAGAGATTGAAGTGTCACTGACCATTATTTGATAAAATATTTGATGATGGGCAGCAACGTCATCATAGTGGACACATTACTGCGATCGCCAATCCGCTTACCCAGCGTGGCGTATTTTTCCTCCTAATGCGTTTATACGCATAGTTAATAGGAGAGGCCTACGTCCAGCAGTGGACTATCATAGGCTGATGATGATGATGATGACAGGTTCACATCTGGGTCGTGGAGCAAGAGTGAAGAGGGTACTAGAGACAGTCACGCTGAGCAAGTTTCACTATGGAGACAACCAAGAAATTGAGCCTTAATTGATATTTAAGTATCACCACTAAAAACCCCTGCGGCGTCACCCGCTTTTCCGTTAGTGGGGGTGCCATTGGATTGCCTTAGCATTCTACCATGATAATCAGTCAGGTTGCCTCTCCATCTAAAAAAATTGAAGGTTAATGTTGAATTTTAGTAAAGAGAGAACATTCTGTATTCTCACTTCTCCCGCACATCGTAGGTGGCAGTGCATCGAGGCAGTTTGCTTGATATAATGCAAGTCGCCTCCGTTATTGCTGCAACCTACTTATTTATAATTGTTACATCAACTACCACTCTTATTTGACCTCCTTCACTCCCTTATCCAGCCGAATTTAAGACGAATGAGGGGTTTTTGAAGGGAATATGGAAGATCAGATTAGACTGGCGGAGTTATGGCCATGGTAAGCTTTCAAGAGAAGCCAGAGAGGTCGGCACGGGTAATTTAGTTTTCTTTCATGGCATCTACCGCTCACTACCAAAAGAGCATAAGTATATTTAGTGGGTAAATATCTCTAGGCTGTTTTAGAGTGTTATAGTAGGGCAGTTAGCAACCTTTATTGCGTTTAGCATGTCGCGAGAGGAGTAGTTTCGTGAATCATCCCCGTTTATGGCTGTTGCTATTTGAATGTTTTAATAGGGTTTTTTTTCGGCGTGAAATCTGTTTACAAGACTCATTAATCGTGCTCGCCTTTTATTTTGAGAGTTTTATTGCGATTGCGAGCTGGCAAGCATATTAGGAGACTACAAAATTCGTGCTTAATTTATGAGGGCCACTTTTTTCAAAGTGGTACCTCCTCTTTTTTGGATTTGGTACTTTTAATTTGATTTCCTCTCAAAATTTTGACCCTAGGTTATTTCCCATTCCGTTACAATTTTTACATACATTTTATACGACAGTAATGGAATAGAAGTTCGAAAAATTCATGTACATTTTGACACAGGATTTTTCTCTTATTCGGATCGAAAGAGCTCACGATTCTGAATAGAAATCATAATTATAAAAAATATTTTTTTACAAAAATCATGGGGCACGAAAACTTTTTCAAAGTCAAAGTCAAAGTCAAATAATTCTTTATTCAAATTGGAATAGCAACAAACTCTTTTGAATCGTCTAGGTATTGAAACTACTTCCGGTTCGAACCCTACACCGCTGACCCAAGAAGAACCGGTAAGAAATTTGGCGGGAATTATTTTTTCAAACTTTGAAAACAATTGCCCATGGGCTTGTGATATTCTGGAGTCAACATTTCAAAACCTTCCTGCTACGCACATTAAACTATAACCTAACCCATACACCTTATATAACACCTTTTTGGTTTCGCATTTTTTGGCTTTAAATAGTTTTGTGCACCGATAGAATACCCAAAAGTCCAAAAAAAAAAATCCAGGGTAAGATTTTTTGCATTTAGGTTTACCTGTGTTAAAAAAGAGCGTATTCTCAATCGAAAGTTTGGCAACGCTCTTGTGACTCCAAAGGTAATGCAGTTATCTTGTCTGTCAGGGTAATATCTTTTAAAGAGCTTTGTTTGCTTGTTACCATCCAATGCCATGAGTAATCAATAATTTATTTATAATTTGCTTTTTGATGAGATATCCAGTGTGATGGGCATCCAAATAACGAGAAAAAAATGAAGAGAAAAACTCAATACTTAATCAAACACCTTCCACAGAACAAATAAAAACCGAGGGTCTCAATATTAAACTTGAGACTCGTAATATTTCAGTTACGTGCCTATTCCTGTTCCCTTCGACACGCTTGAAATTAAAAATAAATGACTCCGAAAATTCACCGGAGTGATTTGATTAAATTAAAGTTGTGACCACACTGAACGCTTAAAACATGGTGATGCTACGGAATCGCTGTGACGGAATGTTTTTTATGTTTTTTTTTTTGGGTTTCTAAAGAAATTATTATCATCAATGGTATCGCGTTTGCCTTTCGTAAGTGAAAATAAAAGCTAATTAAAATTGGTTTTGAGTTGAAATTTAAAGTGGAAAGTTTCATTGTGTTTTGCCAAAAGTTTCCGAAAAAAACGACGTTGGGAAATAATCGGGGTTTTCCGTAAATTTTATACTGCTAGCGTAGGTACACGTTCTTGCTGCATATTTTAAGAATCGAGTGTAGAAATTATGGGGTGAAGTTATGACGTTTTCATCACACTTGCTGACTTGCTGTCTAAGCGCGCCATTGCTTGCATGCGTAGCGGGAGTAATAGAAAAGTGAAATTGCCGAGGGGGTAATAGAATTGTCAGTACGTCATAGAATAATATTTTTTGTTAAAATAGATTTTTTTATCAGCAATTGTGATGAAAATCATTGTATGCTTCGGAATACTAACTTGAGTCATTAAAAGCCCTCCGCCTACTGCGTCAGGCTTCTAACACTCTCGTTAGTAATTCCTCCCTTGATGCACAATGTACTTTTTCTCAAACATGCAATGAAATGTTGTAGTTACGTGCCTAAAAAGTGGCCGGGAAGTACCTCGTTGCCGTCCTAGGCCGGCAAGTACCTCTTTTTTAATTTTCATTTGACATAGGGTTGTGACCTGGCATCTTGGCTTTTAGCCAATAATTATCTGTAAGTAATATTAATATTAAAAAAAATGATTGGCAAATTTTTGCAGTTTTTTGCAGTTATAAAGTATTTAAATTATATCATTTAAAATAAATGTACAATAACTACTTAAAATAATATTTAAAAAGCAGTATTATACGGCGCGATCCGTCGGCCCCGATCACTGCATGCGATTAATTGGACCCAACCGACAGCGTCGTCTAATATCGCTTTTTTAAATTAAAAATTTGCAACTTTCAAACAGGTCAATTTTAAAAAAAATGAGGTGTCGGTGTCGTATTTGACTTTTGTTGTGTTTCAAAGACTTAGTTATGTAGTTGACTTATAATTTCTTAGAAAGAAGATACATTTTTTTGTTTCATTTCATTACATGTTTGAGAAAAGCATTATACATACCTCGGCCATGAAGTGACGGGTTGCCGTCCGAATACTACCGTCTACATATATTCGGCCGGCAACCAGTCACTTCCCGGCCTCGGTAGTAATGTACTATTAAGGCGCGTCACTGCAATTATGTAACGTCACAGTTTAGCTGCGGTGTGATCACGCCCTAAAAGGAAAAACACCGCTGCGAGTATTTTCCTTGGCGAAAGCTGTTTATTGACTGTGGCTTTATTTTGCAAATGCGCTGTTTTACATGAATTCTCGCTTCAGCGGTTCTTAATCATGTTTAGATGAATAGCCCCGTCTATTTTTATTGGATTATAGATTATTTTGTTATAAATTTGAATTAATAATACTTATTTAACGAACTGTAACTTGCAACTAGGCAACAAATAACAATATAATAACAAATATGGCTATTCCAGAGTCATTTATAAAAAAAAATCGATGTTGCACTTTTTTGATACTGTCAGATCTTCATGGATTTTCTTGTTTCTTCTCCTTACTTTGACTTTAATATGTATGAGTGTCACGGATTATTACCATGTAGATCCAGTTTTAGCAGATCTTGGACTACAATTTCATAATACCCCACTGACTTATCTGATCAAATGGAATAGTGGTCAACTCCAATTTCAAAATGACCCCAACTATAATTAATTGGCATCGCATTACCCTTATCATTCGAAACTCGGACAATAACTCCATGTGGCTTAAAGTTAAAATGGCCGCCGTTAACGGTCAATTGAGATACACGTGATTTATAACACAATTACTTGCAAGATGTTGGGGCAACCCTGTAGTTGAGACAGACACAGTAGGCCAAAGGTCCTATTGCGGATTTCGGAAATCGTAAATTTTGAGCATAATGTCTCTCCTGTCACTCCAATAATGGAGGAGTGTCTTTTCCTATTTTCTATTTGATTTTTTTTTTGGGAAATTGAGACAAACATAAAGCCACGGTTTCCATTTCGATATTCTTACTGTTTTTTTGATATAGTACTCAAGTAAATTGATATAAATGTTATGGCACCAAATTTATTGCTTTATCAACTTAATTATTAAGTTAATATATCATAAACTTTCCGAATTAAGCCCTTTTGATGCGATACTATTAGAATTAAGCCGTTTTGTTGCGTCCTTGTGAGCTTATCCAATAATACACAAGCTGTTTTTCAAGAACATTTTACAAACTTTGGAAATAAGTCCTTTTGAAAAGACACTCCTAAATGGTGTTGTTAGAGGGAAAGGGAAACATTATCCTGCTTGAGATTTTCGATATTTGAAGTTTGCAATTTGCCTAAAATAATATTATCAAAACAATTGACTAGGTAGGTAACTACTCAATCGTTAGATTAGGTAACCTACGTAATAGTTAGGTAGGTACCTAACGATTTTAAGTGAGTCTTCATGTGAAGACTCAGACCCTGGCTTACTACCGCGAAAATCGAAATTCGGATATTTGAAGGATTTTTCTCTGTCACTCAAACAAAGGCGTCATTAGAGTGAGATAGACAAATCCTCGAAATTTACGAATTTCGTTTTTCGCGTTTTTAGGGCCGCTGGAATTTAATACAAACTGTCGAATGCTGGTTGTGGTTTATATTATAAGTAGGGGTCGGAACTATGGGTGCAAAACTTTTCAAGTGGACTTGACATAGCACATACATACACAAATATACATTTCTACACACCCACACATTGTAAGTTGACGATTCCGAGATAGGGAATCAAATTGAATACAGATTTTTAAATAATATTCGTATTTTTCTAGGCTAAAGTGTTTCCATATGTCAATTTAAAAGTTTTGTTAAAGTTTTGCACTCATAGTTCCGATCCCTATTTATAAGCAACACGTATCTACAATGGATCTTTAAAAATTTCATTTAAACTCTCACAATTTTCACTTTTTGTTAACAAAATTAACTTAATTTTAATTGCGAACAAATTTAATATTATTTGAACGCAATTGAGAATTCAATTTTACGTTTATAACTTAAAAAAACATAGTGGTGAACTGTTTAGGTAATTAAATATTCGTATTCTGTTTACGAAAACAAAAAAAATCGCTTATCAAAATGACAGGTACCTACAGTAATTTTGCTACTCACAATGTGCCATTTTAGATATTGATATACATATGTAAAAGTGGGTATAACATATTTATGTTATACTATATTTTCACCCCTCCTTCTTTAACTGAAGAAGGAGAGGCCATTTTATGATCTATGTAATAATTTAATGTAATAATAATGAGTACTATTTTGCTATAAATTACTACTATAAATTTGTGTAAGTCGCGAGTTGGTGCAGCGGCTGTCAAGCCACTGCGCAGAAAGCGGTGTACACCTCTCTACACTCCTGAGCCGCCTACACCGGTGTTGCCCCTGGCTGTCTCTTGTGACGGCATTTACGGGGGCCCATCTAGTCGGCGGCGAGTCACCGCCTGCCTCGATAGCAAAGAGAAATCATTGTTATGGCAGGTGTCCGGACCTCGTTTATATAGTTCCATTTCTGATCCATCCATCCTCCATCACCATATCCCATTAGACTTTTCCATTCCTTCTCAATAGTCTCTATGCGCCTGCTGGGACCGGTTTACGGATATGTATTTGTGCCCGTGAATGGGTTGCAGCAGGTGTACAACACAGCAAATTTCTCCAAAGGGCCTCTACGTGTTGGATCTATATCCCCGCGCAAGCCTATCAAAAAACCGGGATTTGTAAGCCCGTGATCCTCAAGGAGATACAAACATGAGTACTATAAAATGTTAAGAATTGTTGGAGAAAAAATGTATTTTATAAAGAAATACTTAAATGGCTATTCTGATTCTGATATTTTCATAATGATTCCCTGAACCTTGCCTACTGTATTAGTCTACCTTGTAGCGTCCATCGTGGTCACACTATCGGGGCGATAAAGGCACGTCCCGCGGGACACGTAAGAGCTGGTCACCGGAGACGATTACTTATTTATGGCGCCCTGGCCGGTCAGCATTTGGAACTAATTAATAGGAAAACGGAGTGTTAGAGGCGGCTTGTAAATCTAAATTTGTTTGGAATGTAAATTTGCTTACAGATCATAATAATCATAACATCGTTTATTGCACCATTGGTATTAATGTAGTTGTAACAACATTATATAGCGCACATGGACTCTTAAGCTAAGTTTATACACACAAATCCATAGCTACAGAAAAAAGTAAAATTATTAATTACATTCACTAAAATCTTTTATTGTATTTCATTATCTGTTACATTTGTTGTTTTTAACAAATGTGACCGTCCATAAGAAAAGGTACCTTATGGCAGTTTCTAGTTACGGAGATATTGGCGATTTTGTAAAACCATTCAAAATTATCATTTTTTCTTTTTATATAAAATAGTAAAATATACAAACAGGAGTACATGTGTACCTTGGTGTCAGCTGTGTACGTTAATTCTTTCTTTACTAAATTTGAGTTCAAAGTTTAGTAAAAAAGGTCCCTTGTGGGAATAGCATACAAAAAATGACATCAAAGCTCAACATTTATATATAAAATAATTAAATTTGTTTACAAGTATTTGTTTGCAATTTTTCCTTTTTTATGCTATGGCGGTTGTAAACAAGTATACGGCTGCCCTGATGGTACGCACTAATCAGTCACGGCAGCTTTCGTGAAATCCATGGTACTCATATCTCATATTAAAAACAAGTTTAAGCTAAAATATATCTGTACATAGGTATAATCACAAAAAGTGCTTTAGGTACTTCAGTACAACGGTCGTTTTAAATTTTAATTTACGTGTAGGTAGGCCTACCTACTACATTTCTCGACTGATTTCAAAACGTCTCTCGACGGCATCATTCCTTTGCGTTACACCGCCACTATTACCATCTCTTTCCTACTTACTCGCGACAATTTGCATGTCGAACTCTTCACGCGGTGTGTCTGGTTTAATTTTTCGCATTTTTTCATATTTGACCATGATTTTTGACCAAAAATCACCTAAAATGTCCTCACGTGATTTATGAATTTTCTTTTAGTAATAACGGACTGTGAACAATACATATTGTGTTATCTTTCGGGATCACTAGGGCAGGGTACTTTATGTGAATTAATTAACGTTGACTTTAAGTAAAAATTACTCATTACCGATCAATATTTTTAGAAAAATTATAATAACATTTTGTGTTCGAATTGCAGTTTTGGTACAAGATTAGCAAAAAAAATTAAATTAATATGGTGCCTTATTATAATAATCAACATGTTTTGCCTGTGATTGGCCATAAGGGCCCTTTTCCCAAATGTATGGGAGTGAAATTGTGATTTTTACGTAACTTTAATCGTCGATAAACGAAAAAGTGTGACCTGTAGAATAATATTAATACTTTTGTGATACTCTTGTGGACTGATTAAAATTAATTTAGAACATACTATACCAAAGTTGTTATTGTTCTAGGAAAGATTTAAGTGATATTAATTATCACATTTAATTAAAATAAAGATATTTCGTTGACTATGTGACTTTCATTTCTATCCTAAAATGTAAGGTCAAATATGTTCTACTATATACAATGGTTCAAATTACAATATATAAAAAGAAAACCGAAAAAAACATTTTTTAATTATTCCGTTCATATGAGCGTGTTGCTCTTTTCAAAGGGGGTTTTTTCATGATATGAACGTCACATAAAAAAAAAAGCATAACTGAATTCCAAGGAAAAACTCCTTAAGATACGAAATCAATCATAACCTATGTAACTTCCAATGGGAACACACTTAAAACAAGGTTCAAACTTCATTTGACGATTTCTCAAAAGTGCATTTTTAGCATGTGTCAGTTTAATGTTTTTTTATTTTTTAAGTATGAGACTTAGACACGTGTTTTTTTCTGTATTAGATAGCTTATTTAGTGTAGATTTAGGATCTGTGCTTAACTCTATACCTGCCATAAGGGACCTATAGCCATGGACGGTCACAAATTTTCTCATGTTGATGTTCATTTTTTTGTTTTTGCTTTTGTCGAATTGTCACAAATAAATCTTCCATTTCTGTTTTCTTTGAATGAAAGTAATTATTCTCAGTTTTAGCAAAAAGTGTGTCTATCTACTTATGTATTATTGGGAACTATGAACAAAAGTACTTTTTTACGACTAGTTAAGTTCTAAATCATTCATTTATGAATATAATTATTTCTCAGTATTAATTCCTTGCAAACTTCCGCACCAAAATTAGTTTGATTTTCATACTTATTTTATGGGAAACCTTGTTTACGTTTTTCATATTTTAGAATTATAACTAACGTGAGACTCAAAAACATTAAAATATTATCGAACCGGGTTACTCATGTATTTAAATCGATGATTGCTCAACATGTTTCGACCCAGGGTCCTCAGCCGGAGTACCCTAGGCTAAAACCCGACACGTACCAACAAAAAACATGTCGAGCAATCATCGACTTAAATACGTGAGTAACCCTATTCGATAATATTTTAATACGTTTTTCAAAGTAAATGACCCTGTATAAACTGCTATTTATACTAGGAAAAATTCACTTTCTGTCACATCTGTCACAGGTGAATTGTGACTCCGAATGAGGAGCAGCCTTACTACTATGAAAATGTGAACACGTTTACTACAAGTCAACTTTTCTGGACATCTGTCAACCTCCCAAGCTACCATCGCCAGTTTTGCCGTCTCCACGGCTCCCCTCGCAGAACCCGATATCGTAACAAGATCTGCGGTAAATCACGGCGATAGCCTCGCGGGAGTTGTTGCGGCATCTGTTGATTCGGCCCACTGTTAGCTGATATGACGCGACGATCTGAAAATTGCAATAGAATTGAACTATACAAATAATTAACCTTTTGGACGCCAACGACTGATATATTGGCACCGCAGCTTCAACGCCAAAGACCGATATAATTATAAGTCCTGATCCACAGAGCAATACAGACCTACACGCACCTGCGTATAGTTCACATTCAGATTTGACATTTTACTGACGTGGCGTCTGAGTCAGCTTTTGTATTTGACGTGGCGGCAAAAAGGTTAAACTCACGTGTATTTCGGTTATGTTTCGGAGAGCCTAGGGCTTCATTGTCAAGTATTAAGCCCACGTTTACGTGAGTTTAACCGTTTTATTTATAATGACTGTATTGCAACAGAAGTATTATTCTGGAGTTATTCAAATCTAGTAACAGTAGCATTAGTAAATCACTTTATTTTACACCAAACACGTTACAACACAATTATACAGAAATATAGGTACAAAGGCGAACTTATCCCTATAAGGGCTCTCTTCCAGCTAACCTGTGAGAAACTGAGTGCATATTTATAAAAAAAATGTATAGACAAACTGACAAGATGCACAAATATGAATTAACTAGCCTACCTCGAATGGTTTTTTTGCTAAATTCAACTCTTACTATATTCATCACATCATTAACGTTATCCTCATTATTGTTATTATGTAGTGCTAAATATTGGTTGACATTATTTGCAATTTCTATCGGCGAAGACCTTAGTCTTGAAATAAGGTATAGTCAAGGGCATAAATATGTATACACTTTTTATTTTATGCCGTAGAAATAAGGTGCAAAACTGTATATATATTTTTGCCCTTGACTATACTAAAACATCTTAACATGTCCTTCGAAAACATAATGAAAAAACTGCTCCTTTTTTTCCTGGCACCATTATTTACATCATTCATAAAATATGTCACATCACATCAACGCAACAACTAGAACACAGTTATGACAAACTACTCCAGCCATAAAGCACCGCATTCCAAATTTAAAAGTTCCGTTCCAATTTTAACGATTGTTTTACTTTTTTCTAAAGCAATGTTTAATGGGAGACGGTGACACGCGATCGGCCAATGATTTAGTTGCCGAGTTATTATCGAAGCTTACATTAGGGAGTCGAACACTGTGATTATCTAGTTTAAGAATGTCGTATACAATAGTTCTTGGTAGATAATTTAAACAACAAGAGCAATCAAGAGTAGGTGTGCAAGAGTTACGAAATTGACATTACATCATCCGCTTATCTTAGTCCACTGCTGGACGTAGGCCTCTTCTATTTACTATGCATAACATAGACGCATTAGGAGGTAAATGCCCATTTTCGGTCGGCAACGCACTTCTAATACCACGGGTGTTGCGAGTGTCCATGGGCGACGGTGATCGTTTACCATTAGGCGATAGGTCTGCTCGGCTGTCTCCTATTCCATAAAAAAAATCGCCACGCTGGGCAAGCGGATTGGCGATCACAGTAGTGTGTCCACTATGATGAAGCTGCTGCCCATCTTCAATCTTCTATTAACGAATAGTCAGTAACACTTCAATCCATTAGTCGACTCTTACGACACCCGCGGGAAGAGCCTGAGCGGTGACAATTAATGTATTCCTACTACTGCAACCACACGGTGGCCATTTTTAAAGGCCTTTTGCAGCCAGTGGATAGGTATTAATATATTAAACTTTAGTTACTACTATTTTTTATGTATCTATCCCTATCCTATAGCTGATTAACAATAATCTTGTGAAACTATTTGTCACGAAAATGTGTCGCAAATAAAAATCTGCTTGAATTCAATTGATTTTCAGTGCGAAAAAAGCAAATTAAACTAATAGATACATTACATTTACATTACAGTCAAGTGCAAAATAAGTAGGTATCAAAAGAATCCTCTTATAATCATGTTACGACGTTCTTATTATAGAAAATTAAAGTGGACTTGGACAATTTGGATATATTTTTAGCATATTTATATACACCTTATACTTGTACTGCACATACTGGTTTTTCTGAACTCGCCTCTTCCATAATGCAAGCGTTCGCAACAACTTGCAACAAATTAAATTTTTACTGGCAACTTTAATTGCTTCCTCAAGACGGAGCCGTAAACGTCACAAAGAGCCTTCACAAGCACTGCAACTATTTACTTTATCTTATGATAAACAAACCGTTAAGCGTATCCTGCATTTTGTAGAAAGCTGGATTGATGGCAATTTTAGTGTCTAGCAATTAATTCAAAGGATTAAATAAATGAGTAGCTTCAAGTTTTCTCAATCATCATTATCAGACTGTTTTTCCACTGCTGGACATAAGGACGCATTAGAAAGCAACTGCCCATAATCGCCACGGTGGGCAAGCGAATTGGCGATTGCAGCCGTGTGTACTATGATGATGCTCCTGCGTATCGTCAATCTTCAACAAATGGTAGGTAACAAATGTAGGTAATTGACAGTTTAATCTTGGTTGACTCTTACGACACCCACGAGAAGAGTTGAGGTGATAATAAATAAATAAATATAAATATCTTGGGACAACTACACAAATCGACCTAGTCCCACGGTAAGCTCATTTAATCAATCTTATGATGTGGATACCAAGCGACGATTATATATAATAGATACATACATAGATATACTTAAATACATAGACAGCCACGACCAACGAACAAAAATTTGTGATAAATAAATACACAAATAATGCCCTCGCCTGCCTTCGTAGGCAAGGTCACTACCAACTAGGCAACGGAGGCTGACAAATTATTTTTACTGACGTCATTATCACCACTTTTTATGTTGCATAGCTCGTGATACTTATTTAGATTCATCTATTATTTGTACTTTTAGACCTAACGATGTAATAACCTATAAAACTAAAATAAGAAGAAAATGAGACTCCTGACCTGATATAAACTTATTTATTTCTATTTCAAATGGTATCTTCACCAAACTAGGGGAATAATGAAGCAGAGAAACAAAGCACCTGATAATTTATTTCCTTATAAATACCATCTATCACTGCTTAAGAAAAGTCTCAAAGTGTGGCGGGACAAAGGAAACGAGAAGCTGTATCTAGATAAGGAGCATTGTGGATTCGTCACTAGAAGCATTCACATAATTAAATAACTATACTAAAGGAATGAGGGTTTTCGATATTTTCTACCACCTGGCAGCGGTACGTAGGCATGAGGTCCAAATAGCTGTGAGATTCGTAGTAAAGGTAAGGTGAGGTAAGATGGAATGGTTTTTTTAATGGGGTAAGACAAGACGCTATCTGCATACGCTGTGCCAGAATGACGACTTTTGGCCTTATGGATCCAATGGATTACGAATAGAAAATGATCGCCGATCTAAATATTGAGCTCTAAAAAACAGGGATGCAAAGTCACATACTTTAAATTACTAGAACTTTTTTCCGTGTTTTTATTTTAGAAAACAATATTTCTAATTTGTAATGGTACCATAAACCAAAATATTATATAGAATATTAAAATCGTGTATTTGTTTCGACAGTTTGTTAGACATTACGCCACAGTATTGCCACGGCAGAAAAAGTATCAAAAACCCCCATTGACGAAACTGACCGATCCAAGCAACTTTGCAAGATTTTTTCTACGTGACGCCAAATCGTGCAACACGAGAAACGATCGAATTACAATTTAGTGTGATTCTCAAATCAATAACAACCTTGCCGCCAATGCCGTAATTGCAATTATTTTTCAATCAGAAAAATGGTGATATAAGATAATGAAACATGAATCTATTAATGATAATAAATAAATCATTAATATCTTGGGGCATCTTACACAAATCGACTTTGAATGATTTTGAACAACTTTTACTAAGGGATCAAATTTGTGGTAACAATATGTATTCTTACTGCCGTTATCACGGCGAGATATTTCCGAATCTGTCATATCAAATAAAGGTTTATATATCCGTGTCAGTAAGCAAAATTTCCCTCTTTTCTAGAAATACTGGTTTCGCATCTACCCTGACACTGCTCTTGGGTCGTGACGCGAGCTAATTGATTTCACGGTGTGCGGCGATCTGCTTCCCCATTATATCTACATCGTTGTTTTAATTACTATACACTTTTATATATAGCTATGGAGACCAGGCCCCAATTTCACCACGTTGACAAGTGCTACAGCTGTAAATTTACTGTTTCTCCAATCGAGGGCGTCTATAGCCTACAATCACCACTCACCATTGGAAGGGCTGCGCATTTATATGCCACCAACATACAATGTAGTGTAGGAACTTTAATAAATCAGCAGTAAATAATTACTCTTTTGCGAAGCAATTGTCACAGAAAACACGACTATTGTAGCAAAATTCCGATATAAGCCGAAACCATATCAAGATGTAGTGAAGATTGTAGTAATGAACCTTGCGAGAAATTTCACGAGTTTCGGAAAATATAAAGGAGTTTACTCTTTATACAATAATATAGTAGTAGGGGGTAGTGTAATATAGTAGTGGATCTAATTCAAACTATGACGATACTAGTTAAAATTTAAATAATGTTATTTCAAACCGTTCGGATATTTTAAACACTTTCATAAATTAAGTGGCACAAAGTCTCCTTTTATTTAATGCACCTACCACTTTAAATCGAGGTTTTCAGCCTAATCCGCTTTATCCGGCCATCGGTATTGATCGCCAAAAACTCGCAACTTAAATAGATCTTAAGATCCCGGATCAACTTCTGTTAATTAAACATAAAATCCAATTAATACGACTACAGTTATCGCGTAAGGAATAAAGGGAGTCTAATTAAAATGTATTGCTTTATTTAACTCATTTTCTACTTACAATGTCGACTCCAACTTTTTAATCTCTTTACTTCGCCTTAAGTGGCTTTCTTCATTCAAGCTAAAACGAATCTAAAAGTACCATAAGGGAGTTCATTTTTGACTGAGTAAATGTTTAAGAGTTGTATATAGCCAGGTTTTGCGGCAACTTGAGTCGCAAAGAGGTCTTTGCGGTCTTAAGGCTCGGCGTTCGTTTTTAAAGGTCTTATTTGGAGCCATGGATATATACAATGTTTGTGGATACGGCGTCGATATGGGTTGTGACTATACTTCGTGTTTTAGCGTAAGAAATAAGGTAAATCTTCTTGACGTGTCATTGTAATGAAAAACAAATTATAACTGAGAAGAAAAAAAGGCATATTTTGCTAATATGTATTAATTCAGGAATGTAGGTACGATTTAAAATATATTAGAAACACTTTTTATATTATTCTCTGTCTTTCATGACTAACGATTTATGTGTGTAGTAAGCACTCTAATGTTATGCGTGACAAAAAACCCTTGTGAATCTCACCTCATAGACGCAGTGTGTAGAAATACTAATTCATCGCGAATTACAGTAGCTATACTAAGAGTTAATAAATGATATTTAGGTTAGCGTTTATTCGATACCTGATAAATAGTCCATCGCGCTCGCTCGAATACCAGGATGCTTAGCCAATGTGCCAATCGCTAACGCTTAGTAGCGTATCGTAGTTTTCCCTCTCTGTCACTCTTTTGTATTAGTGCGACAAAAACAGTTAGCTGCCTTTCGTTCACGATTGACAATTAAAGCGTTAGCGATTGACAACTTGTCTAAGCACCTTGAAACGTGATAGACTTACGTATCGAGTAACTGCTAACGCAAACCTTACTTGCCAAGTCAGGGTACGGCTAGTTTTGTTATCGATGGGGTGTCCAGAATCATTTATTTAGTCCATGTTTGCAGCTATTAAGGCGTCTGATAGTATTAGCAGCCGCGATAAAATTAATCGGCGGTGAACGAAAATAAATGAAGGAAGCTACTTAGGATAATTAAGTTAGGTAAACGTTTAAGAAAGCGTAAGATTGTCTTTTTATCGCCTCTCCAACATATACGAATACCTATAGGTAGATTAGGTAAGTATTTATTGTCATAATTATATCTTTTACTGTAACCGTAGTGCGTACACTT
>JALPQI010004668.1:0-77545 GCA_025490895.1 Thaumatotibia leucotreta
GTAACAAATTTTTTTTTTGTTGTATGTGAATACATTTTTTGAAAAAATGTGTTCAACCACTTTTCGACTCTATTCGGCTAATGGTAGTGAAGTCGAAAAGTGGTGACTACATTTTTTTGTTGAAATTCTTTTCATAATACTTTAGAGACGCTAATACAATGCACTTAACTATCTATATAAATACCAATTATACAAGGTTATTTTTTCACCAGTACAAATACTCTAGGGGGTGTATAAGTAAGTCAAAATGAACAACTTTTACTATGGGGCCGAACCTGAAATCGCGAAAAAAAAATCAGCTGTTTCAGACATTTCAGACGACCATGAGTCGACAATTTCTATGGAACAGCTGATTTTTTTTTCGCGATTTCAGGTTCGGCCCCATAGTAAAAGTTGTTCATTATGACTTACTTATACACCCCCTAGAGTATTTGTACTGATGAAAAAATAACCCAGTATTAAAGGTGCATTCAGACCTTATCATCGGAATTGTATACACATACATCTTTACACCGACTAGTTAAACCAAGAATAAAATAAAGAACATGTAAAAATGCCTTTTCAAATCCATAAGTCGAACGCAAATAGGTGAAGGTGCAATGTTATGTTGACAACGAAATTGCTCATCGAATCGGTATACGGTTATTTGTAAAGTTTGTGATCACCCTGTATGGGTGTTGCAAAGGAAGACCTACAAAAACGAATCTTTTTATTTGACACGCGTGAGTAAGATAAGTGTTATCCGGTTCGGATGGAAATAACCGGTTTGTTTTCAGGAAAAACCGGATTTCATTTGTTTTGATTTATCGTTTTTTTAGTTGCAAAAGCGAGCTTTCGGACCGCATAAACTAGAAATCAACTATTCGGTCTTAACTGAAGATATTTTACAGAATGTTTCTAAAGACATGGTTTAACGATACGGATTTTTTAAGGGATTTAAAGACAGAAAATAATGAAAAAATGTGCCGTTATAAAAGGTTTCCGCGGTTTGAAAGCTCCAAACTACGCCGCGTATTCTTTTGGGTCAATTATTAGAGCAATAGAAATGTCAAATTATCACGCGTACAGAAAAGTTGAATACCCGGCGTAGTTGCCTAGTGTGGTAAGAGCAGAGAAATTACTATGGACTTAATAAATATTTCTGCTGTTACCGCATTCGATTATTTATGTTGTGTTGTAGGCAACAAGTATGTAATGACTATATTTATAAAACTAAAAAGTGTTATGGACATAGGTTATTTTATACAGCTGGTTTAAAAAAGGTACTCTATGTCGATGATACATTTTAATATTATATTCTCTTTCCAAGTGTCTTTTAAAATGTATCAGTCGGTACAACTCCCATTGACATAAGTTTATAAACCACTCCTGGAAAATGTAAAATACAGTGTAATAAAAACAGTGCTTAATCCTTTTCAAGGCTCATTCAGTACCATATACTGATTAGAAAATACAGGAGAAAACAATTACTAGAAAAATATTACATTATCTATGGTAGATTTACCTATTTGGGCGACTATACAGGGTGTTTTTTTTTCGACCGTTCAAATTCTACGTATAAAAAACCCATTTTTTCTTCGAGTAAGTTTTCGTTCCCTCTCCCCTAGTTTTTCCTAGTCAGAATACGATACTGTATGATTCCTTGAAATGGATCGCCTCAACTTTTGTTAAATACTGTTAAATAGCCATAAATGAGAAGTGTCTTTTCAATAGTTACTAAAAACCTTTTTTGTCATATTTTATTCAAATGGAGAGGCGCTTGGAAAGAGTTGTTGCCACATATTGTGTTGTACTTAAACGGTGTTGTAACAGTTTTGAACACTTGCGCACTTGACAATTGATGAAATCTAACGAGAGACTGAAGAACCCTGCGTTCTACTGGAACTCAACATTTTCCGAATTTATTATTGATTAAGTGTTCACTGGTGCTGCAAAATTGTCGAGGTTGACAGGGTTTTTGAGATATTTTTGTATGGATCGGCATTTAGGACGCGTAGGTTTAGCGTTGTACATCATTCCTTAATGTAAGGTGAGACTCTAAAGTAAGCCAATTTTACTGTAGGTTGTACGCAAACTTAAGTTTATAGGGTAGATTAGTATGCGCGGGCGGCGGTGCCTTGGGGACGAGATTTAACGGGTTGGAAACTTGCGAAAAACATCGTCTCCTTTATAGTAAGACATTTAAGTACATACGTCATGAAAAAAAAAATGCCAAAAAGCAAAAAAAAAGCCAAGCAAAGAGCAGAGATAACTTTCACCGAAGCACTAGTATTGTACCAACTTACATACCGCTGGATTCGGGTAAAAGAAATGATTGAAAACGTCCTCGAAATCTGCCGCCCTTCGCGCTCCTGTACATTTCGTTCGGCATTTAAGTTAGTAATAAGTCTCGTGTGAACGACATTACAAGGCGTCACACCTAAATTCCATAGCATAGTTACACGTAGTATGTACCGCATTTACACAAGAATCTCTGTAATTCAGTAAGTTAGATTAAAATCCGAAAGTGTCCTATTTTTGATCTCAAGTCTTAATTTTTGAACCTCGGTGCTTGGGTAGACATATTTTGTAGCGTTTTAAACTATCGTTCGACGAATTTGAAGCTAGTCCCGCTTATTCAAAATACCAAATACAAATCACCAAGTCAAACCATCAAACATACCAAACCAGATTTCAATACCAAAGATACTCTAGTGAATAGAGAATGTGTTGTACACCTACATATTTAGGAAATCTGGGGTTATGCTTTCAAGTGCAGCGATTGTGAAATAGTACTAAATTTTGAATCAGCGCGAGAAACATTGTTTATTTTTTTGTCGTAGTATACTCCACGCGGCAAATGTTAATCCTCGTGACAGCTGTCAGTTCAATGCATTATCTGTCAAAAAGTTTAGACTTCCGGTTGATACTCAATATGGCAAAGTTGTTTCGAAAATAGTCAACCGTTAAACGCGTGTGAAACGTGTAATACTGAATTAACTGTCTTTATTAATGAATTAACTAAGAAATGTTAATGTTTAATCTTTAAAAAAGTAAGGCCTACTACCGCACTACGTGAGCATTAATTGGGAGCAATTTTTTTTAACCACCGTAGTGGCAAAATACATTGGCTCTAGCAAAATAGTTCAACGGGAGACAAGCCAATTTATTTGACGTTATACTTAGATAGTTGACAGATAATGTATAAAAGTGACAGCTGTTGTATCATTTTTCGTAGCAACAAGTAAAACTGACTATCAGGAGACCTTAAGTCTCTGCAACAAAGAAATGGTGATTCTGATGTTTTGGTATTTGGTATTTTGTGAAGGTGCCGATCGCTTGCGTTGCTCCACTGAATTAAAATTTAAAAAGTATTTTTGGAAAGTTTATAACATTTGGCTGTGATTGGAAACTGGGAGGGTCTGTGAGCAACCGGCGCATCGGCCAACAAATGTTTGTGACCAACTTGTATACAAACTTCTTTCAGCTCTTGACTAACCTATCCGCCCACAATTTTTGATCCATATTTTATGAATCCTCCATATTTATGTCTACGACTATATATTATACTAATACATATATATTAACGTAAACGATACGTAACTAAATCTTAATTGTTTGTACAGAGCGTTGTTTAAAAAAATAAAAGTAAAAAAAATAAGTGTAGGTCTCTCATAAGTATATTATGTATGTGTGATGTTTCATGTAAAGTCGTTTTGGTGTCTCAGTATTAGTTTTAAATCACTAGGAGTTAGAATTTATGTTAGTTGTTAATTAATGTTTACGTAATCATAGACTACTTAGTGTTATTTTTTATTTAAGAGTAACTTCAGTTGCTTTTTGCAAACCGCGCAGAGGCGCTATATTTTTGTTTCCGCCATAACTGTAATGTTTGTGCCAAGATTTGTACCGGCAGATCCGACCAATACTGCCACAACAAAATTGTTGTCATATCAGTTCAGATTAACCTTACAATAAATGATGTTGTGAATATACTAGATGTACTTCTGTATACTGTGCTCAAAGATCGCGTCCGCTTTTGGGATGTTGTTTGTATTTTTTTCAAAATTACATCAAAATTAAAGTCTACTGATTTGTATGCGGTATTTTATTACGTAGCTATCAATCCTCTCCTTTAACTATAAGTGTATCTGGGTCAACCACTTTTTTTTTGTTATTCTGTCACGTCAGGGGACAATTGTTGCATAGTTTGCCAGAAGAAAGTATTGTAGAAGCTCTACCATTATGATTAGTGTGTGAGCCACCTTGGAAATTGAAAGGCCACGTAGTTAACTAAAAACATTCAAAGTTTTGTACATTTTAATCACAGTTTAATAGAAACTGTGATTTAAGCGTGAAAAAGTAACCAAAAAGAGTGGCAAAAAAGTGATTGTCCCATCTATGAAGTTCATTTACACCTGGGGCCTATTTCTCAAAAGCTTGTAACTTTTAATACAAGCGTAAGTCCTTATCTTATTAAAAGTGTTAAAAAGAGACTTCCTTTTGTAATACAAGTTACAAGCTTTTGAAAAACGGGCCTCTGTCATTTTAGGCACTTGTGGCATTTTAGGCCTACCAAGAGCGAAGAAGCTGTGTGCTGTCGGCGACAGAAACGAACTACATATAGTGACTCCTAGGTATAGCTAAATTATCGAGAGCTATGAATTGCTTAGTGGTTTTACATGTATTTTTGATGTCTTTTGTAGACTCTTGTACTGTCTTCATTTAACTGATAGGTAAACCTAATTGCAAAGACATAAGATCCACCTTAAGAGTTACTTTTAGTAACATCACTACAAAATTCAATTCCACGCTCTCGATATTCATCTACAGCGGAGTGCCATATTGTACCGAAATTGTGACAGTAGAGTAGTGAACTAAAACGATTGCGTAAATAAACAAAAATAGATAATGCTTTATCATCGTTTTATGGCTATAGTAGCTCAATGATAAGGCAAAGTGCATTAGGCCGAAACAACCTAGCAGCTCGTTTTTTACACTTGGCAATGTAAAAAAAGTAATAAGTAGCTCATCTTCAGGATAACGGAGTGGTACCACAGTTTTTTCCTTTAGTCCCGTTTGGTATGCCAAATGGGAAATATGGTTTCCCGCCTGGTAGCCAGCTATGAAACGGGAAAAACTTTCCCATCTCGTAGCCAAATTTGGTATAAACCTGGTTACAAATCGGTAATGATAAGTTCCGATTTAGAGTTAGTTACCTATTGGGATTATAGGTATTGCTACTTTGAAGCTGGTTACGAAACTTTGGCTACCAAACGGTACTAAAGGACTTTTTAATTGAATATTTTTATGCTAGTTATATTCTGAATCGTGAGCTCTTTATTTCGATTCTTATACGAGAAAGTGTCTCAAGATTTTTTTTTTGCCGTTACTATTTTACATAGACTACCTAAGGCGGTAACAGAATAGATACCAAAATACCTGTTTAACTTACCACTTTTGCGAGAAAACCTCTGTTCTTAAGCATGGCCTCACCTGGCCAAAATCTGTGACAAATCTGACTTCCGAAACACCACTTTAATAATTGGCTATAAGGTATACCTATTTTCAAATCATTCTGTTAGCACTAACATCTTTAATGTACATTTCCGTTGGAATAACACTGGACATTTATTAGATTATATACAATTAGATAATAATATAGCAACTGGTCAATACTTACTATATCCGGAGTCAAATGCATATTGGTATTATTATCTAGTGGCCTTCTGATGTTTCACGCGCGCAGTCCCATGTCTTAATATTTTATGAAGTTCGAAATACTGGATTATCAGTGATTGTGTAACATAGATATAAGGATTAGTTTCGGATAGAAAGTTTTCCAAAGCAATCAAGGTTAAACACGGGAGACATAGATTAGATATTCATAATCAAAAACCATACGGAACCATCGCTAATGCGTTTAGTCAACGATGCCGATGATTTGACGAAAGTTAACGAGTTGTATGACTGTGTGTATGGGCTATCTGTTAAGTGGTTCATTAATAGCAGAAGTAATTCAGTGGCTAATGAAACGTAGCTCCAACTGGCGGTGGCAAGGTCAGTACAATTCCGATTATTATCTTTATACGTTATGTTTGTTTGGGTTGGTATTTACTAATAATGTTTTGATATTGCTATCCACGGTTATCCTCTTCTGTGTTACCTACATCCTATTTGAATGCATAGTAACATTTTCAAGAAGTCTAAAAAGTAGAAGCAAAGTCTTGATATCAATAAATTATCAGTTTACTGAATACCTAGTTTGCCTCTACCTAAGCATTTTGGGAATTTGTAGATTACTTAGGTACCTATAAACCTACTTATGATTAAATAAATCATGAATAGATACCTATTTCTTTGGCTAATTTTATGTTTCAAGTTGTGGTGAAATTAGAGCGCCGTTTTAAATTTTGCCAGCGCGAACTCGTTATCAGGGGTCAATCTAATTGAATACGACAAACTTCATCTTCGAAGAGTCAATAGGTTACTAATATTTTTGTATAATTTCTGGTACGATAAACACGCACGCGGTGACCAACATCAAATATAATTGTAGTATCTTTCGAAAGTGTTTTATTTAGATGTCATATTTTTGTTGATGCGTTTCATATACCTACTTACCTGTTTGGTTTTTGCTTTTCTACATCTTCAACTGTCAAGGGTAGTTCTATGCGATTATTCCGTCGCACCAATCGAGTCATTACCATTCCCAAATTATTGACGAACTGCGTATAAATAGTGGAGTCATTTTCGGTTATCTTGTAGCAGACGCATGTTTGTCTGCTATTCTGGCAGTGCCGGATTTAGAAATTTGCCGCCTGTAGGCCATTTATATATTGCCGCCCCTATCCACTGTGCTAATTTGAATAATTTGTTCGAAAAATTACGAAGAAAGTCGAAACGTAAAAAAAGCTTCGTACATAAGTCGTTTAGGAACACTTGGACACTTTGGCAGGTATTTAATTTCACAGCCGTGTGTGCGTACCGAAGCGTTCGTGGCAGGAAAGGAAATCCAGCATCCCTACCGCGAAATACGAAATTCGCAAATTTCAAATTTCGGGCAATGAAGGCGTCATTAGAGTGACGGAGACAAATCCCCGAAATTTACGAATTTCGGTGTTCGCGGTAGCAGGCCTTCTCTTACTTTGTACAGTACGCGAACTTTTAGCTGGTATGCCAGTGGAGGGATGGACGCCTAGCCAACATACAGTGACCGATACAGTGGTAGATTAGAGTTTATGCGAAGAAACTGGGGTACAAACTTTGTATGGAAATTAATAATAATATACGACTCTACCCTTATAACACTATATAAAGAAAAATACCTACTTCCTACGACTTCAGAATTTCCGTTTCATTGCCAGCTTCGAATCAGGAATATTGTTCTTATTTAAAAGCCAGCTACCAAACCAGGCTACAAGATGGGGCTAAATAATTAATTTAACAGCCTCCGTAGCCTAGTTGGTTGGTAGTGACCCTGTCTACGAAGCTGGAGGTTCCGGGTTCGAATCCCGGCGAGGGCATTCTTTGTGTATTTATTTATCACAAATGTTTGTTCCTTGGTCTTGGCTGTTTATGTATTTAAGTATCTATCTATTATATATATAGTCGCCTGGTACCCACATCACGAGCCTTAATTGAGCTTACCGTGGGACTAGGTCGATTTGTGTAATGTCCCAAGATATTTTTTTTTATATACAGTATGTATCACCTCGTAGAGCAAAGAAAGAAACCCATTAATTTTAAGATCATACTAAACAACTTTTACTATGGGGCCAAACCCGAATTCACGAAAAAAATTTGGACAGTTTCATACATTTTGATTGCGTGATCATGAACACGTTGTATGGGAGAGTAATTTTTTTTTTTCGCGAATTCGAGTTTGGCCGCATAGTAAAAGTTGTTTAGTATGATCTAAATATTAATGGGTTTCTTTCTTTGCTCTACGCGGTGATAGATACTGTATTTTATAATTACCATTTTGTAGTCAGCTTGGAATCAGGAATATTTTACTTATTTGGAAGCTAGCCATGAGCTACCAAACATGGCTACAAGACTAAAGGTTGTTTTCTATAATTGTTAATTATCAGATAACTTTAAAGCCATAAAATATTGACTTGTGGTTTTATTGTAATATTGATTGATTTCATATTTTAATGACAAACGGATCTTACTCGTAATCGCGTAAACTTACGTTTATTTTTATCCTGACGTTTCGGGCATGATGTTACACCCGTGGTCACAGGCAGACTGGCGAGAAAATGTATCAACACCTTCGAGCTGCGCGAGTTTTTAGAACTACCCGCACTTGGTCTTGATTATTAGCTGTGGTAGTTCCTATATTGGGGAAACCAAACGCACCGTAGCGAAAAGGGTCAAGGGACATAACATAATATATCACGGCTGTTAAAAAGCGTCAAAATAAGCCATAAAAGTTGTTTCAAAGGAGTGTTGAGTGTAGGCTTAGTGACAACCCTAGCCTAGTAGTGAATAATCACGATCAAGTGCGGGTAGTTCGAAAAACCCACGCAGCTCGTCAAGATAAATTTAAAGGTAAGTTGACACGATTAAGACCCGTTAGTCATTAAAATATGAGTGATAATCGCGAAAGTTTAAATCAATATATTTATTTATTTGTTGTTTGCGAGTGAGCGTAGTAAAAATAATTTAAATTGACTATAAAAACCCAGTTGAAATTTATTAAATGGTTTAATTATGCTGAGACAGATTTTTAATTTTTGTTAGAACTTCTTCATTTTTCAAATTCATGGACCGCTTTCTAGAGTTTGTGTGGCAAGGGTAGAGTCGCATATTGTTATTAATTTTCATACAAAGCACTGTACAAGTATGTTGGTTAAAATTGACTTTTCCGTGCTATTGAACTCTACTAATCACTCAATTTGTATGAGGGGATACATTATTTTATAGATATTTCCATGTTGGTAATGTTACTGAAAGTTCATCGTAATGTTGTTAGACTCGGTCGTTCCCTTCCACCCTTTATAATTCTGCCGCCATGGCCGAAGTTTAAAAAAGTACGCTTCTACTCTGCCACTTGTAAAATCTGCCAAATTATTTTTTTGACACCAAAAAAAATTTTTTTTGCTGCCAATTCTGCCGCCCCTAAAATCTGCCGCTCTAGGCCATGGCCTACTTGGCCTACTGGTAAATCCGGCACTGTATTCTGGCATAGGTACTTAATAGTCTCGTTTGCTTTTATAAAACGGAAAATAAAGTGGTGATGGTAATGAACAATAAAAACGCATAAAAAAATCGCATAGAAACACTCTCAAAACTAGGCAAGCCGAATAAGTTTGACTCCACTGGTAATCAAACCATTTCAGATGTCTCCAAAAGTAGAAAAGATATCCGACCAATCCTTGCTCCTTGGTGAGGCCCCGCACTGGGACGACAGAGTCCAAGCGTTGTACTTCGTGAGCATCTTAGAGAATAGCCTCCACAAATATGACCCGGTTACTGGGGCGCATACTTTTACGAAATTGGGTGAGTAACTTCTATCTGAAACAAGGATTGCTGAAGTGAGTTAATTCGGTTGGTATGTACCTATATTTTCATCACACCTGGTTGCTTAGCCAAGTTGCCAATCGCTAACGCTTGGTATCGTACCGTAGTTTTCCTTCTCTGTCACTCTTTCATATTAGTGGGACAAAGACAGTTAGCTGCCTTTCGTTTACGACTGACGATTAAGCGCTAGCGATTGGCAACTTGTCTAAGCACCCTGTTTCGTAAGTGCCCTAATGCGCTGCGGCGATGCGCTGTGTAGATGCGTCATTACATCCTAGGGCTGACAAGGATTTTCATACAACATTACGTCGCACTAGCGCGGCGCGGCTTTTTATTTACCGCCCTTAATACACAATGTAGGTACTATTACGGTCTAATGTCAAAAACATAGAACTATATCTTCTGTAGTCAAAATACCGATTAATAAGTTATTGCCCACAGAGCCATATATACCTACAAGTACGTGTGTAAAGTTTGAATTTAGTTTTGACTCTTAGGTGATGTGACGATATATTTAAGTTTTACACTTGGGTACCAATACCATTGCAATAAAGTGCAAATTGTAAAGTACCAGCAGTAGACTTAGCACATGATTGGTATGTCAGTATATATGTCGTCGCGAGATAGATTTTCCATCTTTTACCAACTATATGAATAAAAGAGGGATGGATTGGATAATCTATCTCGCGGCGACATATTGTCGCACTAATCCTGTGCTAAGCCTACAGGTCTAGCCAAGATGACACTCTGCAATCGTAGACGAGAAGCGATAAGTCACGTGACCATAATAATGTATGGAAATGGTCACGTGACTTCTCGTTCAAAATTGTAATTCTCATACATACTTATCGTTTATCGTAATGATTGCAGTAGGCTTAGCACATGATTGGTGCGACAGTATGTCGTCGCGAGATAGATCTCCTGTCCTTTACTAACTATATTAACAAAAGAGGGACGGATAGTCTATCTCGCGGCGAAATACTGTCGCGCCAATCATGTGCTAGGCATACAGCTGCTAACTAATAGTCTGCTAATCAGCACTTTACGCTGTCAAAATTTTAAGAGAATGTTACGAAGGTAGGTAAGGTACCTTACCTACTGTAAAAAAATTGCACGAGATTTATTAGGCAAATACTTGGGTACCCTATACCACTACCTACGGTTATGTTATACCTAAATATTTATTACTTGCAAGTTAATTGAAATTTTAATGTATTTAGCTAGCATTCGTCCTATTGCTATTAGTGCAAATACCAGCTGCACAAATCAAGTTTTGACAGAAGCATTAAATTATCATGATAATTTAATTCATTATCGAATATCATAAAACGTGAACAGACCTGTGACCTATCCCACAAAACTTTACAAGCGTACAATTCTACAAAATTGTATAAATTCCCATACTAAAACTTAACAATTTTGTAGAATTGTACGGTTGTAAAGTTTTGTGGTATTGGCATTGGCCCCTGGTATTTGCAATAATGGACACACCAACCACACCATCAGCCTATGATAGTCCACTGCTGGACGTAGGCCTCTCCTAATAAGTATGCGTATAGACGCATTAGGAGGTAAATGCCCATAATCGCCACGCTGGGCAAGCGGGTTGACGATCGCAGTAATGTGTCCACTAAGATGACGCTGCTGCCCATCATCAATCTTTTATCAAATAATGGTCAGTGACACTTCAATCCTTTAGTCGACTCTTACGACACCCGCAGGAGGAGTTGGGGTGGTAATAAATGTATTCTTACTGCCGTCACCACACGGCAAAGTAATGGACGCATATTATTAATTATTTAACCTATTTTTTCAGAGGGTAGACCCGGTTTCATAGTCCCACTAGAAGGGCATTCCGACCAATTCGTGGTGGGTTTAGAACGCGAATTCGTGATCATAGAGTGGGACGGCACGAACCCCGCGAGAGTGGTGCGGCTGCTTTGTGAGGTCGACCAGCAGGCGCCAGGGAACAGGGTCAACGATGGGAAGGCGGACCCTAAGGGCCGAATATACGCAGGTATGTAAACTACACTTATAGGAGCATTGATCACCAACGATGCGAACTCACGTCATCGCGGCTGATCCCTAAACGCGTTGGCAACTCGTTGCAAGCGCGACTTATTGAATATGATCAATGACGTTTCTGAAAGCGTTCTTATGGTAAGCGACATAATCGGACCTTTTACTAAAACGGCTCACATTTAGTATGGACATGTTGAAAATACAAAGCGACTAATGTTAATACAACGGACAACAGTTTTCTGTAGGTACCTAATCTTTAATAATTCTTTCACGGATATTCACCAGCTGCAGCACTTTGCTGTGTGCCTCAAACGCACATAAAGCTTGTACACGAAACAAAGTACCTAGCCATCTTAAAATCAGTCTCTAGCTACTGTTACGCAACAGTTCCATGTAGTTCTAACAGCCATGGGACTGTAAATTGATTCTTCTGTTTTATGTTTAACAATCCAATATCCAAAAGCATTTACTGAAAAGTTGTCAAAATCAAAATAACTTCAGATAATGCTTAATGCAAAAGTTCACGCCCAAAAAAGTGCGAACTTCCGAGACGATTTCAATAATGTTAGTCTTGAAATAATTAATAAAAATTGTAGACACGAGATTCACAGTTTATTATAGTATCGTTATTGTAATTTAGTTAAGACCGATTGGGAAACTAAATGACCCAAAATGGTAAAACAAGAAGAAACACTACTTAAATCCAGAAGTTTAATAATAGTCCATAATTACGGAGAAATTGATATAAATATCAACCACAGCGTCCGAGAAGATAGGCAAAGAGCCCTTCTCTGTAATAATAATAAGACCCATACTAAGGTATGGTCTCATACAAAAAAAAGAATTACAACCAACTATTACCCTGTGCCCGCCGACGCACATATAATTTGATATTTACATACAAATTCAGAACTCACAACGCGGCGGACATATTTTAAATCGCTTTGTTTCTTAATTAATTTACGCAGGTATAGTTTTTATACTCAGTGGAGGTACCTACATAACTTGTCTGAACTTTAATTAATTAATTCAATATTATTTCCGAACCAGGCACAATGGACGCTGCATCTCTAGACAAGTTAGAACCACATAAAGGCACTCTCTATCGCCTGGATGAAAGTGGCATCTCTCCGCTCTGTGATAAGATCACCATCTCCAACGGCCTAGCGTGGGACGTCGCGCTCGGAGCTATGTACTACATCGACAGTGCTGAGTATAATATAAGGAGATATGACTATGATGCGGATACGGGGGATATCTGTAAGTTTATAGAACCGTTTAGGATACTACAGTCGGAAATACGGCTGTCGATAGTGCGAAGTACAGTCGAGGAATTTAATTTCCTACCCACTTCGTACCTTGTCACTGTGACAATCAATATGAAAGCTGCTGGGACTGTCATATTATAGGTACACTGGAGTGCCGAGCGGCCGGCTTCCGGCCGATTCGTTTTTGCGTATTTGGCGCGTAAATTTAAAGTTTGTGCGCACATTTAAGTTGCGTTATTTCTAAAAATATGTATATGTTTGTTAACGCAATTAATAGCCTATTTCATACTTATCATAACGCTGTGCGATTTTTATATTTATACATTCATCATCATCATCATCATCATCTCAGCCATAAGACGTCCACTGCTGAACATAGGCCTCCCCTCTGGACCTCCACATGTACCGGTTAGATGCAACCTGCATCCAGCGTGTCCCGGCGACCTTCATAAGGTCGTCTGTCCATCTTGTTGGTGGACGTCCTACGCTGCGTTTGCCTAGCCGTGGTCTCCACTCGAGCACTTTTCGACCCCATCGACCATCTGCTCTGCGTGCAATGTGGCCTGCCCATTGCCACTTCAGCTTACTAATCCGGAGGGCTATGTCAGTAACTTTAGTTCGCCTACGGATCTCCTCATTTCTGATTCGATCACGCAGAGAAACTCCGAGCATAGCCCTCTCCATAGCTCTTTGAGCGACTCTGAGTTTAGAGATGAGGCCGATGGTGAAGGACCACGTTTCGGCGCCGTAAGTCATCACTGGTAACACACATTGATACATTGATTTATACATTAACATACAATAATCGTTATTAATTTCTCGTTGACCACCCGTCGGACCCCCAGGCACTTCACTATTTTCGCGCAAAATGGCGGCGCCACCTGACAGCTTTTTGGCGTAACGGTCCTGCCACCTGAAGGGTTATAGCTACTATGACAAGGTACTAAATGGGTAGGAAATTAAATTCCTCGACCGTACCTATAAAATAAAAAAATAAAATTCGTTTATTTCAGACCAGTATGATCCATACTTTGTTAATAAAACGAAAACTTACACCCTATATTAGTATTTACATTAAATTAAATTACACACTTAAAGACTAAACTCACAAAGCAATAAGGGAGCAACCACCTCAAGAGGAGCCTATTTTGCTCTTCCAATCGCCACCTCGACCCAGTATATGGTGAGACGGCAATCAAGACGTTCTGACCCCCTTATTTATAAACATCTCCTAAGACAAACGATACTTATCGGCAAGCTAAGTTAGGATCCGTCTATTCGGATGACATGTTCCATACAAAAGGGAAATATATTTAAGCAAATACATCGCTTATTTGTCCTTATCAGAATACTGCGCTGATTGGACTCTTAAAAATATCACCGCAATTTTTGTTACACTGTGTGTTTTTTAAATCCCTAAATTTACGACAAATGACATACAGGGTGGCCAGTGGCAGAATTCCGATTACGAAATTTTATAAAAAAAAAACTAAAGCATATTGAGCAGTATTATTTATTTCTACGAAAAGACTATGAATGCGGATTTCATTTTTTGAAAACAACATTTTCCAAATGATGACCTTCGTTGTGTACGAACTCTTCCAACCTATTACGCATATTTTCAAAAACTTTGCTACAAAGTGCACTGGAAATTGTGTTTATTTGTAATCGAATACTGTCTTTTAACTCCGCGATGTTGGCAGGTTGGTTTTTGTAGACGACACTTTTGAGGTATCCCCACAGAAAAAAATCACATGGGCTGAGATCGGGTGATCTTGCGGGCCAGGCTATGTCACCAAATCTGGAGATCAATTTTCCTGGGAATAATGCTTTAACTGCAATCATCGATGGCCCGGCTGTGTGGGCAGTTGCACCATCTTGTTGAAACCATGTGTTTCGATTGAAGAAAGAACCATTTTCAACGTGTGATCTAAAAAAAATTGTCAATCATTTCACAGTATCTTTCAGAATTCACGGTTACCGCTGCTCCACGTTCGTTTTCAAAAAAGTAAGGCCCTATTACGCATCTTGCTGAAACCGCACACCAAACAGTCACTTTTTCACTATGCAACGGCATCTCGTGCATTTGTTTCGGATTTTCGGTAGCCCAGTAACGACAATTTTGTTTGTTCACATAACCGTCGAGATGGAAATGTGCTTCATCGCTGAAGAAGATGTTCCCCATACGATGATTTGATGGAAATCTCTCCAACATTTGTTCAGCATACAATTTTCTCGATTCATAGTCAGTATCCTGCAACTTCTGGACCATTTGGATTTTATTTTACCTTAATTTTTTTTTGAGGATTGTCCGCAATGTCGACCTGGGAATACCTAGCACCGTAGATCGTATGCGGGTGGAAAGTCGCGGATTTTCGAGTACAGATTGCTTGACGCGTTCCACGTTTTGTTCAGTTGTAACCGTAGGTCGCGGGCCCGGTCCTGGCTTATTTACTGCGGAACCTGTAGCTCTGAATCGTGCTACCCAACTCTCAATCAGTTTAGTTGACGGTCCATCACAAATACGCCGTATATTAAAACGAACACAAAACTTACGCCTTGCGGTAATGCGAAAAACCGTTGGTTAGATAGGCCTCTATGGCGTATGAACGCTGGACAGCTGGCCAGCGATCCATTTTGAATTATCAATCCGCAATGCTCGCGATACTAAAACACCGACCCGCATTTGTTTCGAACATCGCGTTCGAAAATTATTTGAATTTGAAATCGGAATTCTGCCACTGGCCACCTTGTACCTGAATACCATAGATTAGATAGTCCAAACGCTTCCAACAATGGTCAAAAATTTAATCGAATATCTTCCACATCACACATCATCAGCCTATGATAGTCCACTGCTGGACGTAGGCCTCTCCTATTAACTATGCATTAGGAGGTAAATGCCCATAATCGCCACGCTCGGCAAGCGGATTAGCGATCGCAGTAATGTGTCCACTATGATGACGCTGCTGCCCATCATCAATATTGTAGAATGGTCTGTGACACTTCAATCCCTTGGTCGACTCTTACGACACCCGCAGGAGGAGTTGGGGTGGTGACAAATGTATTCTTACTGCCGTCACCACACGGCGCTTCCGGACGGAATATCTTCCATTAGGTGTAATTGTTACACTATTCATAGGCAAAAACTCCTCATTCATAATAAAAAAAACTTGGACGAAGCTAAAAAGAAGATTGGAACTGATGATTAATAGGAATTTAACTTGTGGACCATTGTTGCAGTATTAGACTATCGTTGGGTGGTTATACGGTGTGCAATGTTTATTACAGGATACTTTATTTTATTCGTAAAAATAATATGATTACCGTTGATCGGCATAGGGTGTGCCATTTTAGGTTATTCTCACCTGTTATACAACCAATTTGTCAGCAGAGTCAGATGACAAAGTCATTGTAACAGGTTGCGAATAACCCGAAATGGCACATCCCATTCCGATCACTGATGATTACCTACAACTTTAGAAAATGTAATTACCCTTCAGCAAACCCCCAACACATGTTCGACCTGAAGCAGCACGATGTCGAAGGCCTCCCAGACGGCTGCACCATCGACACGGACGGGAACCTCTGGGTGGCTGTCTTCGGTGGCGGCTGCGTCGTACAGATATCACCTGATGGAGAGCTGTTGAGAGCCGTCCCTGTGCCCGCTAAACAGGTAACTAAGCCATTCTCATTTATCTGTTCCACCATAGTAACATGACAGACAAATGAGACTCCGACGGCAATCTCTGGCTGGTTGTGTTCGATAGCGTCGTGCAGATATCGTCTGATGGAGAGCTGTTGAGAGCAGTCCCTGTGCCCGCTAAACAGATAACTAAGCCATTCACATTTATCCGTCAGGTTGTGTTGACGTATCGGTAACTGTTATCTGTTCCTTTGGTGCATTTGTGACAGGCGCGGATACATGGGAGCATTGGGGGCACTTGCCCGCTCCTGGCACTGGATTTAGGTATGCCTAGGTGCTGTTTTAAACATAAAATACTATCATGTCATACGTCAATGCCCCCCCCCCCCCCCGCGAACGAAATTCTGGATCCCCCAATACATGTTCGAACTGAAGCAGCACGATGTCGAAGGCCTCCCAGACGGCTGCACCATCGACACGGACGGGAACCTCTGGGTGGCTGTCTTCGGTGGCGGCTGCGTGGTACAGATATCACCAGAAGGAGAGCTGTTGAGGGCCGTCCCTGTGCCCGCTAAACAGGTAACTAAGCCATTCTCATTTATCTGTTCCACCATAGTAACATGACAGACAAATGAGACTCCGACGGCAATCTCTGGGTGGTTGTGTAGATATCGCCTGATGGAGAGCTGTTGAGAGTCGTTCCTGTGCCCGCTAAACAGGTAACTAAGCCATTCTCATTTATCTGTTCCACCATAGTAACATGACAGACAAATGAGACTCCGACGGCAATCTCTGGGTGGTTGTGTTCGGTAGCGTGGTACAGATATCACCAGAAGGAGAGCTGTTGAGAGCCGTTCCTGTGCCCGCTAAACAGGTAACTAAGCCATTCTCATTTATCTGTTCCACCATAGTAACATGAGAGACAAATGTGACTCCGACGGCAATCTCTGGATGGTTGTGTTCGGTAGCGTTGTGTAGATATCCCCTGATGGAGAGCTGTTGAGAGCCGTTCCTGTGCCCGCCAAACAGGTAACTAAGTCATCCTCATTTATCTGTTCCACCATAGTAACATGACAGACAAATGAGACTCTGACGGCAATCTCTGGGTGGTTGTGTTCGGTAGCGTCGTGTAGATATCACCTGATGGAGAGCTGTTGAGAGCCGTTCCTGTGCCCGCTAAACAGGTAACTAAGCCATTCTCATTTATCTGTTCCACCATAGGTATCAAGCACCGTTCTGATGCGTTAAACACATGACAGATAAATGAGGCATCGACGGCAATTTTTGTTGGTTGTCTTCGGTGGCGGATGAATTGTGCAGATATTACAGGTTACAGGGCTAATTAAGCCATTCTCATTTACCCGCCAGGTTGTGTTGAAAAATTGGTACCTGCTATCAGATCCTTTGGTGCATTTGTCACGGGCGTTGTAGGTATCAAATACAGTTCTGATGCGTTATGACTCAACATGACAGACAAATGAGACTCCGACGGCAATCTCTGGGTTGTGTTCGGTAGCGGCTGCGTAGTGCAGATATCGTCTGACGGAGAGCTGTTGAGAGCCGTCGCTGTGCCCGCTAAACAGATAACTAATAAGCCATTCACATTTATCCGTCAGGTTGTGTTGACGTATCGGTACCTGTTATCTGTTTCTTTGGTGCATTTGTGACAGGCGCGGATACATGGGAGCATTGGGGGCACTTGCCCGCTCCTGACACTGGACTTAGGTATGCCTAGGTGCTGTTTTAAGCATAAAATACTATCATATCATAGGTCAATGCCCCCCCTGAACGAAGTCCTGGAGCCCAAAACACATGTTCGGCCTAAAGCAGCACGATGTCGAAGGCCTCCCAGACGGCTGCACCATCGACACGGACGGGAACCTCTGGGTGGCTGTCTTCGGTGGCGGCTGCGTGGTACAGATATCGCCTGATGGAGAGCTGTTGAGAGCCGTTCCTGTGCCCGCTAAACAGGTAATTTATTAAGCCATTCTCATTTATATGTCAGGTTGTGTTGAAAAATTAGTACCTGTTATCAGATCCTTTGGTGCATTTGTGACTAGCGTCATAGGTATCAAACACCGTTCCTGATGCGTTATGATTATGACACACATGACAGACAAATGAGGCACCGACGGCAATCTCTATTAATGGCACTATTTGGCAATCTTAATAGTCGATGGCGGCTGCGTCGTACAGATATCACCTGATGGAGAACTGTTGGGAGCCGTCCTTGTGCCCGCTAACCAGGTAATTAAGGCTCAGTGTCAACAAAGTTTTATTCGAAGAATAACGCTTAGGTACTCTCAGATACTAGTCTAGTGTCAAATGACTATGGAATTTTGACATTACTAACGGAGAGAAAGCGTTATTCTTCGAATAAAAGTTTGATGAAATCGAGCCTGAGCCATTCTAATTTATCTGTTCCTTTGGTGCAGTAGTGACGATGTGTAATGACGATTTGTACACAAAAATGTTCAATAATACGTCCCAGTGCACTCTAATTCTGTGTAATAAGAACGTCGTAACATATTTATGAGCGGATTCTTTCGATACTTATTTTTGCACTTGACTGTACAGTATCATATTATAATTGAAGATTTTGCAGGTAACCTCCTGCACGTTCGGAGGCCCAGACCTCGATATTCTCTTCGTGACCACCGCCCGAATCGACACTGTGGAGAAACAGGAGTTTCCAAGTGGGTGCACCTTCAGGATCACCGGCCTCGGGGTGAAGGGACACCCGAATGTCTGCTTTAAACTGTGATCTATCTATATTCTAATGGAGTTTGTCCAAGACAATGTTAATCTATGACTATAGTTGGAAATTTCTAAGAATTAACTTTTGACAGTTATAGATTAAACCTTATTAATATGAGGGTAAGTCTAATCGTTTTTCCTATAGTTTTAATGTCATATATATAAGGCTCATTTCTAAAGTGTCAAAAGTTAATTCTTAGTAATTTCCAACTATAGCAATGTACCTACCGAGAGGAAGTTTCATATTAAGTTACGAAACTTCTATAGAGAATGTTCTCGGCAATTTAAATTTTACAAGCAATCTAATCATGCCAATACCGTTGTATATCGTACAATATATACACGCCTTCTATTTTATGCCTTGTTTACTCAATTGTGAAATACAATTTTCTTCAGCACTTTCAGAAACATTCTCAATAAGAACTTACTCTTAAATTCAGTGCCGGATTTACCAGTAGGCCACGTAGGCCATGGCCTAGAGCGTCAGATTTTAGGGGCGGCAGATTTGGCGGCATTTTTTTTTGTGTCAATAAAATAATTTGGCAGATTTTACAAACGCGACCCAGGCCTGCTACCGCGAACACCAAAGTTCGTAAATTTCGGATATTTATTTTATCTCTGTCACTGCGACGAAGGCGTCATGAGATTTGCGAACTTCGATGTTCGCGGTAGCAGGCCAGTTATCGGAGCTGCCACGATGCTTAAAAATATTTCAACATGCATTTTTACACCATAACTATGACAATAAATATTCAAAATTCAAATATATTTTATTTCGACCAACAAGGATCATATTAAAGTTAGTAACAATTTCTTAGCCTAAAGTTAGCAAATATTACAACTAGCAAATATAAAATACTAATAACATAAAATACTGACGACAGCAATTAGTAGGTACTTGATGCTTAGCCAAGTTGCCAATTGCTAACGCTTTACAGCGTGTCGTAGTTTTCCCTCCCTGTCGCTCTTTTATATTAGTGCGAGAGTGCGACAAAGAGAATTAGCTGCCTTTCGTTTACGATTGACGATTAAGCGTTAGCGATTGGTAACTTGTCTAAGCACCCAGGGATCATAGATATGACAATGATTCACATACTGACAATTAAACTTTTCCGCAAATGCCCTCAGGATACCATTGGAGCTAGCCCGCACCCTGTGCGCCAGAGACGTGCAGCGTTTTCTCATAGTTGCATAGAAACAGTCACCTCTGGCATCCGCGAACATCCCTGATGCACTAGGGTGGCTTATGATGGTCCCGTTTTATCTATTTATCGTGCTTTCACACTTGCATACTTGTTAGAACGTGACGGCAACGCCGACAAACGATTAGACGCGGTACCATCATAAGACAGAAACGGGGCAGCCCCAATAGCATCCTGAACGCATTATTGTACTGCATACGTAGAGCGCTGTACTGCTTCTGCGTAGGTATAAGAGACCCACAGACTGCTCGTCTATAAAGGTGTGCTCAGAAATTTGTGAGCGCCCTTGCCGTTGCCTTGGTGCCGATCTGATGTCGAGCAAGTAGGGTACCAAAGTCAACCAAACGCTCAAAGTCCGACTAAATAAATGAAATAAATTGTGTATAAACTATTTTCTTGTTGTGATTTCGACACATCACCCCCAGGGGAAAAACGTAGCATAGTATGTTAAAATAATGAATCCACGCTTTATAGGTAGGTACTTAAACATGATTAGTGGGTGTCCCACCATGGATATTTTCAAAGTTTTCTTCAAATATTTACTAACTGTGATCTGTCTAAGAGTGCACGGAAGGAACCATCATCATCATTATCAGCCTATGTTAGTCCACTGCTGGACGTAAGCCTCTCCTATTAACTATGCATATAGACACATTAGGAGGTAAATTCCCATAATCGCCGGCAAACGGATTGGTGATCGCAGTAATGTGTCCACTATGATGACGCTGCTGCCCATTATCAATCTTGTAGAATGTTCAGTGGCACTTCAATCCCTTAGAGTCGACACTCTTCACGACACCCGCATGAGGAGTTGGAGTGGTGACAAATATATTCTTACTGCCATCACCACTGAGGAACCCGAATATTCAATTATTAATAATAAAAATATTATATTTCTTAGGTCAAGACATGGAAACATTTTTATAAGTTTACGACTTATACTTATTAAATGTACGACTTATCTCACGAAATGGAAATTGCTATTGAAATCTACAGAAAATCAGCATAAATGAATAAACGAAGTGAAAAGGTCACTTAGATAATATTTTAGGTTCGTTTTGAAATTAAATATAAACATGAATGACATTCAAAACTTCTACGACTTTTATTATATTCAAGAACCCAATCGTTTACTTACCTACTACGTTTATATTGCATATATCAAGCATTGCATTATTGGGCCGTGTGACGGCAGTAATACATTTGTCACCACCCCAACTCCTGCGGGTATCGTAAGAGTCGACTAAGGGATTGAAGTGTCACTGACCATTATTTGATAAAAGATTGATGATGGGCTGCTATGCTATTCTCTTATTCACACATTCGACGCTGCGTTCGTCAACGAGCTCGATGTCGAGACAGCCTTGTCTAAAATCTTAGCTGTTTTATTTGACATTAGGAATCGAGGCTGTGAGTGAGGTTGCGGGCGAGTTCGTCGCTGTTTTTCGTTAGAGAATACGAAGTTCATACATTAAACGTCAAACTCTCGACGCAGTGTAGTTCCAGCTCACGCCGCATTCGTCGCCGAGTACTAGTGTCGTTTAAAGTACATTAGTGAATACCATTTTTAGGCTCGACGCTGCCGCAGCGCTGTCACAGCGCTGACAGCAAGGCGGTTTCCTTAGTGAATAACACTGCAGCAGCGTCATCATAGTGATCACATTGCTGTGATCGCCAATCCGCTTGTCCAGCGTGGCGATTATGGGCACTTACCTTCTATATAATGCGTCTATACGCATAGTTAATAGGAGTGGCCTACGTCCAGCAGTGGACTATCATGGACTGATGATGATGATGATATCAAGCATTTGTAAGTAACCGTGATTTCTAATAACCCGAAAGATTTTAACAGTGTGTTCCTGACCACATTTAGAAACTATAATGTCGTAGGTATAAACTTTTCTGGATATCGCGTGGTTTCGGAGTTATTACCAATTAAAAAAATACATATTTTTTAATTGTAACTCGGTACAAAAGGTCTTTTTAACGGCGTTGGTGTTATTATGGAGAATAGTGTCACTAACCTCATTAATAGATGTCGAAAAGTGAGAAATAAAACCTTTTAAAAATTAGGTTTTTGTAAAAAAAAACCTTAACACTCATTGTAAGTGCTAGTTTCATGTAGAGCATGGAATATCGGAGCCTTTGAGCATTATCGGTAATTTTTCGATAATAAAATTTAGAGGATCGGTTTTTCGATAATTTCGATATTATCGATATTTTTTCGTTATTGGATGGAAAAAAGTAAATAACTTTAACCAAATAAAAAGAATTTTATACAAACTTGTCATTTATTTTTGAACGGTTGCGTAACTGAAATTATATATTAAAATAAAACAGTGACAAAATTTGTCTGGCTGTGAGTTTGTTCGCTAAGATATCGGAAACGACTACACAGATTTTGATCAATTTTGTTATAGTAATAGTTTATACTCCAGGGCAACATAATTATAGGGTAGTTTTAATCCTGTTTTTTTACGTTCATAATACGCATAGGACCATGGGAGCAAAGGCTCGTTTATCGATAAAACAGTAAAACTGGATGTCTGATAAATATGTTCTACAAATATCAAAGTTTGATTTGTAGAACAGAACATATTATATTTAGTTGACTTCGAGTTTTAATGCTTTATTAAATCATAAAAAAAATAATAATAAAATATAAATCAGTGTAACAATCAAAATCAGCCACAAGTGACAAGTCATAAACTTACAAGAACAAACAGTACCTACAATTAGAATCCGTATATACAGTGTGTAAGTCTAATACGGGCGATCAATTGAACCAGGCATGGGATTCTCCGGGGTAACATGTACAATCCGGAGATTTTGCAAAAGCTGAGTCTTTGTGTACCAGAGAGATACACTGAGCGGCGGCGGAGGCCACAGCTGCTGGCAGAACCAACTGGTAGGACCAACCTGCTCCGTAAGGCGCCTCTAAGCCGAGCCATTCGTGTTCTGAATCTGGTTGCCGACAAAGCGGATTTATTTTATTGCCCTATGTGGGAATTTACTAAAATTTGTTTGTATGTGTTGTGCTTTTAATTAATTTGTTTATTGTGTGTGTAATTTATTCAGTTTATTGTATTTTTGTAGTTTTAGGTATTAGTTTAAGGCACTATTGTATTAGGATCTCCTGTAAAAATAGTTGCTTTTATTAAATAAATAAATAAAATAAAATTAGTGTAATTATGGATTAAAAGGTTTTTTTAAAGTTACACTGAATTATGACTCCAAAGAATATCTTTTTAAGATTATCGGAGCAGCAATGTAGGTACGAATATTTGTTATTGTTGATATGGCAGTTATGTCATCTGCTTTTGAAATTAGCTGTCATCGAGTCTTTAACTCGCGTATGTTGCTCTACATTGCGCGCCGAATTATTTTGTATGGAAAATTTTGTTGCTCTAATTTTAAGTAAAAGTTATTTGAATGTACTTATTATGTCGTAAACTAACACCCGTTAAGAGCTTCGCCCGTATTAGACTTACACCCTGGTCACCCTGTATATATAAGGTCCTAATTTATTAGATGCAGATATTTTTACAGCTGATAGTACTCGGTCTCTGGAGTATATTAAACCGTGAAACATTATAGCTTTTACGATGTTTTTTTGGAGAAAATGGAAAAACAAATTTGCTACGTAAAAACACCCTGTTAATGTGATTATTAAATGAAAACTCTTTGAACAGATTCTAGTACCTCTTTTACGTACCACTTAACTGGAACTGGCCGATAAATTAAATAGTTGCTTGTCAATGTCATGTTATTTTCCGTTAGATTGTGTCGTTTGATGACATGACAGACAGAGTGTTATTGTGACATGTGATAATGCACATGATGATTTTTTCTTGACGAAATTATAATTAATTTTTTTGTTAGGAAAATGAAATCAAAAAAGTTACATGAAAAGATTTCTTAATTTATATTTAAAGTTAATTTTTTTAATGTAAAGTATCATGTGTTAAAATATCTGCATCTAATAAATTAGGACCTTATATAACGCTCACTACAATTCTCATCACTTGCCGAATACTTTCGCCACAGCAAACCGTCCATCTAAGTCGGACCTATAGATTACTATTATGTTGGTATTACTATTATCGTTTCGGCGAATTTTAAACTTGGCGGGCTCATGTACAGTCACGTCTAATAATATGTATACATTTCGGAACGTATGTCGAAGGCATAAGGTTCAAAATCGTATACATATTATTAGAGCTGACCATACTTGTACCTACTCCTTTGTTGAGGTTGTATTTGTATATAGTTTTTATACAATTTATTTATACTTTTTTATTGTCTTTGGTTGTCTTTTTATTCTATTTTTAAACAATATGTCATATACAAAATTGAAAATATTTATAAGTCAGTGATCAATAAACCGTTGGTAAACACAGTCAGCTGCTTGGCTTAATTTAGTTTCCTGCTCAGCTATCGTTTGCTTCTTCTACATCCCTACTAAGTACTAAGCCCGTACTGAACAACAAAGCACAGGAAAGTTAAGTATAATAATAATGTATGTTGTAATGAATTAATCACAGGAAGTTTTTTGCGTACGCTCCATGTAGTCCACGGTTAGAAAAAACCGTTACGATTCATTCTTTCCCCTAAAAAAGTTAATATCGAAAGTATCGAAAAAACCGGTAATTGAGAAATTTAAAATCGATAAAAAATTATCGGAAAATAGAACGATATTATCGAAATTTCGATATTATCGAAAACCGGTATCCATCCATGCTCTAGTTTCATGAATAACTTTTACTTTTTATGTTAAAATATATTCAAAAATTAATAACAATTAAAAAAAAAAAATTTTTTTTCGCCAAAAATGACAAAAGTCATATAATATTTTTTGTTTGTTTTTACATCAAAAATGCGTGGTTAAAATCTTTCGGGTTATTAGAGATCACGGTGTATAGAACTGAACGATGTTTATCAAGAAAAGGGCAGCACATAGATAAATTTACCTGATAAAGTAGGGGTTCAGCGAGAGAAAGGAATTTTCCTTTGCCAGTTTGTTTTATTTCGTGTAAATCAATATTTTAAAAACTCTTTGAGTCAGAATATTGAGTAACCGTTATCGAAACTTATAGGATGCCAGAAAATCTATTTGGACCACCTGCAAGACTTTTCTGCGAAGATTATGAAACAAACAATTTTATGTGCCATGGTAGTGACATTTTAGGTGCCTGATAATGACACATTGACAAAACGTTACTACCGGTACTTTCAAGGCCTAGCTAGGACTGCAAAAGTTATGAAATTCAGGCATCGAACTGTTGTTCAATTTGACATAAATAATGTAAAATGAAAGTTTGAGAAACATCTATTTCTATTATTTGTGGTCCTTCGAACCGGATATGAAAGTCTGTACAAATTGTTAACACAAAACTCGTGAGATTCTACTCATTCATACTATAATTATATTTTACGAGGGTTACTCACGTTTTTAAGTCGAAAAACATGTTTCGCTCCGTATATCAGTTGCTTTTACAGGAGCCAATGGCCACGGTTGCGTGACGAATCTGTACAAATTGTGGATTTGGAATCATAGCAACAAAACAATTGTAATTTTAAAAGCGAAATATATAAATACATAAAAATTAAATGATTCCGTATTGATTATTTATATTTGTACCTATATGTTTTGATGACATAACCTTAGTGTTTACTAGAGATAACGTTTTTAATAATAAATTTTCTTATTATCGGTGTAGATACTGGCACCGATATGACATCATCATCTCCGACTTAAACATAACAAGACCCTTTAGATATCAATTAATTTTATATTGCATAACTATTGCAACAGCTTTACATAATTTTTTAAGTAGATAAGTATAGTAATACCTAGGTACATATCTTTCTTTAGTAATTCGCTTTACCTTACGTTTCGGCTGAGTGAAATAAGCGGGTAGTTTTTCTTAAGTACGTAAGTAGTAATTCTTAACCTAAAGAAATAAGTGTCGTTACCATAAAATTGGGCTTGTAATCTACATACATATGAGTACGAGAATTACATTATATGTTTAATCAGTTGCGTTATTCAACACATCATACTTAATTAGAAAATCCTATGAAAAGTGTCATTATGTAAAACTGACAGTCAAAAACTTGATCCACATACCTAATGTATAAGATGAACTGAAAGTTATTCCTTATGGGAATAAGTTCGCCTTTGCACATTATCTTTGTTATTTAACTGTAACTCACGTGCTTACCCCTATCGGCTGACATAATACATAAGTACGATTAAGGTAATCCAATTCCCATTATCAGAGGATTTAGTGCCGTTAGTTATCATCGCGGGCGTTTCATCGTTCAATTCGTTCGATGTTTGTAGTTGTCGATGTATATAAACTATATATAATCTGTGGTTGAGTGCCAATTGTTTTGTTTGTCGCCGGCGTCTGGCCTGACAGTGTGAGTATTTCTTTCCAGCCAGTTGCCGGTCCAGTGTCGTACTGAAAGGTAAGGTTTTACGTTTATTTTTTAAATTTATTTTTTAAAAGTGGGTTGTTTGTGCATAGCTTGTTATCTGAGTGCAGGTACTCCAGATGCGGTACTTGTGTTGATAATTTGAAGAATGTCATTGATAGCAATGATAGACATTCTTTTCATAACTGAAGGACATTTAACAAGTTTCATGCGCTTGGTATTTTAGCCAATTTGTACCATGTAACACGCAACTGTAAGATTTTCTTATTACAAAAGTAGGTACCTAGGTATATAATATTATTATAGTACTGTAGGTGATATTCGTGTGATACTCATAGTTAGATAGGGTATGTTTAGGTACACTTAGCAATGTACCGAGGAGAAGTTTCATAAGTTGCGAAACTTCTATAGAGAATGTTCTCGGCAATTTAAATTTTACAAGCAATCTAATCATGCCAAAACCATTTTATATGTATACATGCCTTTTAAGATATATTTTTATGCCTTGTTTACTCAATTTACCCTGCCTACGAAGCTGGAGGTTCCGGGTTCGAATCCCGGCGAGGGCATTATTTGTGTATTTATTTATCACAAATATTTGTTCCTTGGTCATGGTTGTGTTTGTATTTAAGTATCTATATGTATCTATCTATTATATATATCGTCGCCTGGTACCCACATCACAAGCCTTAATTGAGCTTACCGTGGGACTAGGTTGATTTGTGTAAGATGTCCCAAGATATTTATTTATTTATTATTATTATTATTTATTAATTGTGAAATACATGTTGATCATAACATTTTTTATAAGACTTCTCATGGAAACATTCTCAATGACAACTTACTCTTAAATTATCATGAAAATTCTCGGAAATTTCCGAGTATACTCCCGTAATTTTGAGAATGTCCTGCAATTTTTACATTGCTAGGTCTAGGTACACTATCTAGTCAGTCAATGTAGTAGTTCTCGAAACAAAATACCTACGTATTTTTTATTAGGTAACTAATTTTACCTATACATTGTAATTTATTATAAGTAAGAAATAACTAAGTACCTACAACTTTAGCGTGAAATTGAGTTTCCTTCATTACAAAGATTTAACTGCCTTGGTGTTTAAATAGGCTAATTGAATATGTAGGTAGGTAGTTAAAAGCAAAGGTACAGGCAAAGATTCGTTGTTGCATTTACTTAGTTAGGTATTTTGTTCAGACTCCACCGTTCTGTGAATGAATTTTCGCGGATATTATTGAACAGAATAATATTAAGTTAAGATAAGACCCTCTCGGGTCTCTGTCATCATCTTGTTACGTTTCATTAATTCTACATGTATTTATAATCGTATATTATTATTACTTATATGAGTAATTTAACGTTACGAAATATGTTGTTTTTTTCGCAATTTCGGTAGCTGTTTGCACTATTCTTTAATAAAATAATCCATTACAAAGTAATTTTCGTTACTAATAATTTTAAGAACAACTCCTGTTCTCTTTAATATGCTTACATATTTACCTCCTGTCAAGTAGGTATCTATGTCGGTATTAGTCATTAATGATCAATAAGGTAGCATACTTAACTTAGTCTAAGTTACTTACATGTATAAAAACGAATGGAATTGCTATGTATATCTAAGTACCTAACCTACACTCTGAACCTAACTATCACCTATTGTTAACTACTACAACTGGCTTCAAAGATAAAAAAAGTCATACGCTTTTGCACCTTACGATAATGGAAAGAAGACCAAAGTGTACTAAACGCCAAGACATTGACTAAATATTCTTGAACTTTATGTTAATCGTAATAGGGGTCAAGAATATTTTCTTAACTCTGTTCGCATTTCACACATATCCTTGTAAGGCCCAGCCATACAACAGAAAAAAAACAAATTTTTCAATTTAGGTAAGCTTGTGCCGACTCGGTAGGAAATAAAGAAACTTTAGTTTGTCAGAAAAAAAATACGAGATAAGTAAGTAAAACAAATGCAACTCTGTTCTAATTTAATAAATATAATTTAAAATTCGATGTTAATAAGTAGGTACTACAGGTACCATGATTCGACTGCTCTGAGATACTTAGGTTAGGTGGGCCAATCAACTTTGCGATTGACACTATTTTGACTCGCAACGCAGCGCCGATGACAATTTCATCAAGTTTTCTAGAAAAAAATCTTATAAATTGTACATGCGTTAGTCCTCACACAAGTTCATGTATCCATTTAGGTTCCAACGGTTTTTCATTGTAAATATGTGTATAGTATTAATTGACGTACAAAATCAAACTATTCTTTATTCAAGTAAGCTTATTAATAAGCATTTTCGAATCGTCTGACACTATCAAGAGAGAAAAAAAATCTACTTACTTACTACTGGTTCTAGCCCTACACCGTTCCTGAGAAGAACCAGAAAGAAACTTTGGTGGATTACTAGTTAGTTACTATTTAGTATATTTGTAAGTTCATGAAAAGTAACACAGGGGCCCGTTTCTCGAACGCTTGTATCTTGTAATTACAAATGGAAGTCTCTTTTCAACACTGCAAATTAGATAAGTAAGTACTTCCGCGTGTATTACAAGTTGCAAACTTTCTAGCTGACTGCGTTGTGTGAGACAGAAAATATGTCGATGTAAAAGTTGATTTGGCCAGGTACCTCACCGTATTTTACAAAAATATTTTTCAGATGTCATTGGAAGTAAAACAGATTACGAGTCCGTTGATCCTCGGCGAGGGTCCGCACTGGGACGACCGCGCCCAGGCACTCTACTTCGTCAGCATCCACGAGAAATCTATCCACAAATACGTGCCCGCTACCGGAGAACACACTAAAACCACCCTTTGTAAGTATTTATAACAGCGCCATCTAGTGAAGGAAGTGCAACAAACATAATAAAAGCACACAGGCCTACTACCGCGAAAATCGAAATTCGTAAATTTCGAGGATTTTTCTCTTTCACTTTAATGGACGCCTCCATCATTAGAGTGAGGGAGACAATTTTTTTTTATCTGAAATAGGTTTACTCATGGTCACAGACTAGCCAAGGGCAGAGACGTGGCCTACGATGGAGTGCCCAGAAGGTGCCTATTCACCCTTGACTTGAATGTTGACGGGTTATATGATCTCGGAAATATAGACGCCAAATCAATCAAAGTTCGCGGTAGGGCCGCAGGAACGCTCTAAAGCACGCATGCGCTCCTCTTCTACTACTACGTCAGCATTTACTATGTGGACCAGTCCACAAATACGTACCTGCGAGCGGGGAACACACAAAAACTACCCTTTGTAAGTATTTGTTACAGCGCCATCTAGTGAAGAAAGTGAAACAATGACAAGCGCGCACGGGCCGCACGGGAACCCGCTTTACGGGCTCACGCACTCGTACGCAATAATACCTACCCAATTATAAATAAATAAATATCTTGGGACATCTTACACAAATCGACCTAGTCCCACGGTAAGCTCAATTAAGACTTGTGATGTGGGTACCAGGCGACGATATATATAACAGATAGACACATATAGATACTTAAATACATAGACAGCCATGACCAAGGAACAAATATATGTGATAAATAAATGCACAAAGAATGCCCTCGCCGGGATTCGAACCCGGAACCTCCAGCTTCGTATAGGCAGGGTCACTACCAACTAGGCTACGGAGGCTGACAAATTATAGTCCAAAATTCTTTTAATGAGGTGTAAGTAATGATTATATAGAATTAGGTGTTGCAGTTCTATTCCAATCCAATGCGAAATCGGGTTAAATAATAAATCATGAAAGTCATTCAAAGAGAAGATTGGGATTCCTAATAAAATTGCGACGAGTTGACCTTGTTTTATCACGTCTACAAAACTACCAATGACAGTCGATATACGCTGGTCGATATAGGATCTACATAGCGACTGCCTAGCTGTGCAATGTCTATAGTCTGTTTGTCCAGAATAAGCACACGTCACTCCCTTACCTTGAGCGATATTGCAAGAAACATCAAAAATGATGAGGCACCTATTTTTGGAAAATTTTGGTAAAATATCGCTTTCGGGTGAGCAAATTCCATCGAGTTGTTTGCTACTCAAAAGGAATAATATTTTGCGAATAGGTTGGTGGCACCAATGTTGGGAACTTTTAGTCCTAAGAACATAAAATTTTACTTACATAGGTACATATAGGTACTACTTACATACATCATCAGTCTGTCGCAGTCCACGGAGGGACGTAGACCTGTCCTATTTATCTAAGTGTATATATAGACGCATTAGGTACCTCCTTATGGGTACTATAGGTACGCATAGATAAATGCCCATAATCGCCACGCTGGGCAAGTGGATTGGCAATCGCAGTAGGTAATGTGTGCACTATGATGACGCTGCTGCTGCCTATCAATCAATCTTCTATTAAAGAACGGTCAGCTACTCTTCAATCCCTTAGTCGACTCTTACTATAATCACGGGAAGAGTTGGGGTGGTGACAAATGTATTCTTACTGCCGTCTCCACACGGCCATTGAAAATGAAATTAACATTAACTTTTTATATAGATTGTAAAACAAATGTGTAACTCTTAGCTTAAAATAAGATTGAATTTACATCATTGGGCCCCTGTCCATTACTGGCATCATAACTACGAGTATACTTATTTAAGACTTAGATTTTTTGGGATCAAGCCTAATTAATGTTTTACCATTCCAGCCGGCCGCGTAGGCTTCATAGTCCCAGTGGAAGGAGCACTAGACCAGTTCGTGGTGGGGGTGGAACGAGAATTCCTCGTGGTGCAGTGGGACGGGGCCGAGGGTAGCGCCGTGAAGGTGGTGCGGACGATAGGGGAAGTAGACAAGGACAAGCCCAAGAACAGGATCAACGATGGGAAGGCGGACCCTAGGGGCAGGATCTTCGGAGGTAAGACGCTTACCCCCTCATCTTCCTTCTTCTTGGTAGTAAAGTTCTTTGGAGGTAAGGAGTGGCAAAGAAACGTCATACGTCGACCCTAGGGGTAGGATCTTTGGAGGTAACCTGTTTACCTCTTGAAACGCCGAGCGTTGAAATAAATGTGTCACTTCAAGTCCCTATTTATGAGCGTTTTAGTAAAAACGCCCCACTTCTGTTACCGTAAGGATAGAATTGGCTCGTAGTACAGTCGCCATCAGATATATGGTAGCGGCCGAGGTCCCCAAATAAATCGGAGCAACGGTAAATTTCAATAAATTCGTTACGTGAGAAAAAGGCAATGATTTGGGAGCGTGTAATTCGTCATAAATTTAGGAGCAGTCACTTTTCAATAAATTCGTAACGTACAAATAGGTAAAGATATCAGAACGAACATGACTCAAAGATATCGAAGCAGCCAGGATGATCATAAAGATCGGAACATTTATAGGAAATACACCTTAAGTCTGCGTCAAATAGTTTATTTTAATTTGTTACTATGTTGTCACTACTACTACTTTAAGTTGTCAATGTCAAAGATCATTTTGACGACTGTTGTGGGTGAGCAAATGAGTTTCCTAGATAAAAGAGAAGTTATCAAGCATCATTATCGAAAAATGCATAAATTCAATTTAGATTTTTTATTGATGTAATAATATTAATATGGGATAAGTAGGTAAATAAAATCGTAAAGCTAGCAAATTATTTATTTGAACGGAACTAAAAAAGTATAAAGGGTGAACAGAATACCTAAGTCATTTGCGGAACCTATTTTACCACGGTGACAAGTCAGAGAATTGTAAATTGACTGTTTCTCCCATTGCAGGCGTCCATGGGCTACGGTTACCACTTATCATCAGACGGGCCGTGTGGTTGTTTGTGTTTCAAATATATTGCAAGAACTTTTAGCAGTCAACAATAAATACAGTCTTTTTAGCGAAGCAAAATTTTATATTGTCACAAAAATACGACAATTGTCGCGAAATTCCAACATAGATCGAACCTCATATCAAGAATTTACGAAAATCGTTCTAAACCTTGTGACAATTGTAACGACTTTCCGAGAGTAAAATAGTAGGTACATTACGATACAAGTGCGAAAAAAATTAAGTGGAGTGGAACGAGTTGAGATAAATTAAAGCACGACCGAAGGGAGTGCTTTAAACTACACGAGTTACGAATTTCCTTGTCGCACGTGTATTATTAGTGATAATTGTATGTTGGTGGCAAACAGGCACACGGACCGTCCGATAGTAAGTGGTAGACGTAACCTGCGGAGGCTTGTGACATCAGTAACAGTGATATTATACAATTATAGTCAAACTTGTCATTATGGCAATGTTTGTGTGTTGGGTCAATAGGGTTATTAAACAGATACGTTTATGCTACTTTTGCTTTACTAAAACAGGCTGGCTCATTAAAATCAGTCAGTATGGGAATGTCTGAAACTATCGGACATACGAAAATATGTTCTTAGGAACCATGTCATCGATTGTAATAAACAGAAAAACAGCATTAATATATTTAAAAAGAAAAACTATCCAGCAGGGGAATCGAATCCGGTTGTTTTGAAAAAATAAACTTATCTGCACTATTTCTATTCGAAAATCCATTGTGTAGGTGTTTTTAGGAACTATATCTATCACCGATTTTGATAAAAAAAATGCATTTATACATTAGAAAAAAAACGCGTTGAATATGTGAAAACAATGTAAGTATTTTATTCATTTTAGACATCATGCTTCTTAGAGACATTTACTGTAAATGTCTCTACATTCCCATGCTTCTTAGAGACATTTACTGTTTTCACATATTCAAAACGTTTTTTTTCTAATGTATAAATGCAGTTTTTTATCATAATCGATGATAGATAATTATGATTCCTAAAACCAAATACTACTTAGTATGTCTTATAATTTCAGAATTTATCTTTAAAAAAAATAAGTTTTAAGACAAAATATTATTAAATGATGGACTGACATTTCTATTACTCCCTAGGGAATTTCATTTATCCATTACTCCCGCTATGCATGCAAGCAATGGCGCGTTTAGTCAGCAAGTGTGATGAAAAGGTGACATTAACTGCCCCCCAAGATCGCCTGATTTGACAGCTGATTTTTTTTCTGTGGGATTATTTAAAAGGATTTGTCTTTTCTAATTGGCCAACGAACCTTTAGCAATTAAAACAAAATACTCGAACCACGATCACTGAAATAACGCCGGAAATGTGTGAAAAAGTGATGAAAAATGCGATGAAAAGGGTTGGCATCTGCGATGCTACTGGAGGTGGATATTTGTCTGATTATTTTCCATGCGTAATTGCCGACCGAAAATAATTATATTTAACCAGTGATACTTTATATTTTTTGTGTTATGTATAGAATAAAATTTCAAAAATAAAGTGTAGGTATATATCTAATTTGGCCACCCTGTATGACTATGAATATATTCTAGATTGACTTATACACTGTTGTGCCAACATTTCTTTCAAATCCCATTGTAATCGCTGTTTAATAATACCTACTTCAATATAATTATTACTCGAACTATTCATTGCGCCACCGAGTACCTACACGACATCTTCTCACGAAATTTTGCTTTGCTCCTTGTTCTACCTTTGTCAATTTTAGCAATACGTCAAAACAGCGGTTAACTAGACAACTTATTTTAATGATTTAGGCATAATAATTATTTGTCCAATTTGCGAAAGAGACAGAAATATATTTGTCACGATGACAAATGTCTACTCTTTTCGAAGAACGTCACAACAAACCACTCTGTTCTAAATTCAAATTATTGACTCCCTATTCAAGACGTGTGGCTGACCATAAAGAATTTAAAGCGTTGTGTATATGACAATAAGGTATATTTTCCATAAATGTTGAGATATTTATGACCACCCTGACTGCTCAGATATTTCTGATTATCTCTGTGTTCCGATATTTTTGCCTAATTATACGTTACGAATTCATTGAAAAGTGGTTGCTCCTAAATTTGTGACGAATTACATACCTCTAAATTATTGCCCTTTTTCACGTAACGAATTTATTGAAATTTTACGTTGCTCCGATTTATTTGGGGACCTCGACCGCTACCATATATCTGATGGCGACTGTATACAAGCCTTATACCTTTATACGAATTAAATATCTAAGCGAACTTAATTTTGCTAAACAATTTTTTTTTTGAATTTTTTCATGTATTTTGATATTTGTTTTTTAATGTTTTAATTTCTCGGTGTAATTGTGTATGCTGTAATGCCGTCTAAGATATATATGTAATTGGGTTGGCGATCGTAGTAGTGTACAGTCGGGTTCAAAATTGCATGGACAGTTTATGAATCAATCATCTAGTGATCATTGATGACTGCCCTTCATCAATCTTATTCAATGAATAGCCAATGACACATAATCCCTTAGTCGACTCTTACAGTTACGCAACGGGCAGAGTTAGGGTGGTGACAAATGTATTCTTACTGCCGTCACCACGCAGCCTTAACTAGACATTTATAGTTCATTACTGCAGACGCCGGGAAAGACGGGCTTATCGGCTGAGTAGGTACGGACAGATAAGAAGCTGGTAAGCCCATTTCACGGCGAGGCATGTATAGTGCTTTTCTCAAACATATGCAATGAAATAAAAAATACGACAATCAAAGCATGCTTCATCAAGTGAAATGTACGCACTCAAATTACTGTCCACCTATGCTAATTACTACATTTTTTGCAAATAAATATATCTTTATTTTTATCAAAACAACAGAATTTAGCCTGTTTATGAAAACTGACGTCTTGTTTTAAAAAAATATTACTTACCGGCCTAAGCCGTTAAATTCGAATGAAAATCCTTTACTATTATCTCGAGGTCATCCGCCTGCAACGTCATACTTTAAAGCCTATTATGACGAACAATACCTAATGACAATATTTCATTGCATGTTTGAGAAAAGTAATTTTATAACCAATGTTATACTCTTTTTATAGTCTGGATTTTTATTAATTACCTACCTATTCGTAACTCCAACTGTTGCCTTTTCCAGGAACCATGGGCTACGAGAATTCCCCCGGGGACTTCGCGCTGGAGCAAGGATCCCTCTTCCGCGTGGACAGCGCCATCACCCGCGTGGCGGATAAGATCGGCATCTCTAACGGCCTGGCGTGGGATCTGAAGGCTAAAGCCATGTACTACATCGACTCGCTGGAGAGAAACGTCAGGAGATACGATTATGATGTGGAGACTGGAAATGTCTGTAAGTATTCTTATGTTATATGATATACTACCTCCTACTCCTACTCAAGGTCGGTATATCCAAGAGCTTGGCTTGGGATCTGAAGGCTAAAGCCATGTAGGTAGGTACTACATCGACTCGTTAGAAAGGAATGTGCGGAGAGGAGATACGATTACGACGTGGAGACTGGAAACGTTTGTAAGTATTTTGTGTTCTGTGATGTTAATATGTGACATAACTTATGGCTCGAATCTCCAAAGGTCTTATGTACTTGGGATCTTCGCGCTAAAGCACTATATTGTTTGTAAGTAGGTAATTTGTGAGCATGAGTGATTGGAGCTTACCACAAGATCGTCATCTAAATTGTATAACGAACTTTCTTGGGACGTGAAGGCTAAAGCGATGTACTACATCGACTCTTTGAGAGAAACGTGCGGAGATACGATTATGATGTGGAGACTGGAAATGTGTGTAAGTATTCTTATGTTATGCGACATATTCAAGGTCAGGATGTCCAAGGGCCTGGCTTGGGATCTGAAAGGTAAAGCCATGTACTACATCGACTCTTTAGAGAGAAACGTGCGGAGATACGATTACGACGTGGAGACTGGAAATGTCTGTAAGTATTCTTGTATTCTGTGATGTTATGTGACATAACTCAAGGCTGGAATCTCGGGCCCTTTAGCTGCCTTTGGATCTTTGCACCAAAACACTATATTGATTGTAAGTAATTTGTGCAGATCATGACTAATTGGGACATACTACGAGATCGGCATCTCCAACGGACTGGTTTGAGACCTGAATGAATTAGAATGAACGCACCTCTAGGACGTTTATCAACTTGATATTTTTCTTTGGCACTTACCTACGATACATATGCATTATATTTGTTTAGGACATCTCGCATCAATAAAACAAATAAACAATAATTAAATATTAGCGTTAGCATTAAACGCGAAGTACTCGTATATTCTAGTGATTTTGGGCCGATACAAAGTTTAGTTTCTCGAACATTTAAAAACAATTGTGATTTCATTGATTTTAAGCCTCCATTAAATAGGAGCTTTCCGTCAATGCTTATTTTTGTTTTATTTTTATTGTTTGGTTTTGTTAACACTTTGAGCGCGGGGAACTCTGCTGAGTTCTCTGTGGGAGGTCCATTTTCGCTACAAAGCGGGAAAATCACGGGATCGGCTACGAGCGTAGCGCGTAGCACTCGTCCACAATGAAAGTGTTAAGTGGGCATTTTCGCGAGAAGAGATACAAAAACTTATTTTTCTGAAACAGGTAAATTTTATGTTTTTCCTGCTCAGAATCACGAGCTCTATCAATCCTAACTAGAAGAAAAAAGGTGTCCCAACTTTTTGTTTCTATTACGTAACCGTTTTTCAAACACTTTGTACAGCGGTTACAAAGTGGAGAGCATGTAAAATGTATGAAAAATGTCGGACCATTTTTTTCTTGTACTTTTTTTCTCCTAGATTGAAAGAACTCGTTATTCTGAGTAGGAAAAACATTAAATTTACCTACCTTAAAAAAATTTTTTTTTGGATCTCTTCTCGCGAAAATGCCCAAGTAGGTACCATTATTGGTGGCATAATTTTGACTGATGCCTCCCTATTCCCTTTCTAATTCTGAAACGTTTTCTTCAGCAAACATGCGACTCATCTTCGACCTCCGGAAAAACGGCCTGGACGGATTTCCGGACGGCGGCACCATCGACACGGACGGCAACCTGTGGATCGCCGTGTTCGGGTGCGGGGTTGTCGCTAACGTATCGCCAGATGGGAAACTGCTGCGGAAAGTACCGATTCCTGCTCTACAGGTCAGTTGGAATCAGAATGAACGGAAGATTATGCATATGACGCTAATCTTCTGTGTGTACAGGGTGAATGATATGAAGTATTACCAATTTCAAAGGACTGCGAATTTTTACTTGCAATCATTAATTGCTATAAGTTAAGAACAAGAGGAAAATATTACATTTTGTGATTAAATTTACTTTCAGTAATACCACCTTTTTCCTTGACTATGGTCTTCAGATGGTAAATAGTTATTTTCGATACAAGTGTGGAAAGTAGGCTTTTTCGCAACAAGTGTCGGTGAGTTAAAAACACGAACGAAGTGAGTGTTTTTGCCGACACGAGTTGCGAAGACGCCTACATTTCTACACGTATATCGAACAACATTTTACAATGCAGTATGTGAGGAAAAAAAAGTCAGAAGTAATAGTACCATTTTACTTAATTTTTGTTATTATTTTTGTTTGCGCTTCTTCACGAATTTCCGGAGGCGTCAACTGAATATCACCAATACCACTATTTACTTCCATTGTGGTGTAAAAACTCCATCAAAGATATACGAATGAGAACGAGAGAACGAAATACTTTTAACAAACAAATTTATGTGGTGAAAAGAAACTGAAACTACCAATAAACAAACTAGCCAATCGGCCCAATACCGTCGTTTACTCGGTGACTCGGTCCGAGTTGAACATTTGGGCTACGTGTGTCACAAAAAGAAATTGTGTAGCACTTAAGAAAACAAAAACTTTATTTATTTGTCACAGAAATCAACATTTTATTATAGTAATTTCACTTTTGAGTGCTGTTTTTTATATCTATGAACATTTTAATTAATAAAATGTTTGTCAATGGACTTAAAAGGTTTAATTCGGTACGATACGGACCTTTCACTATGAAAAAGGTAGACGAATAGGAACGACCAATGAGAGCGCGTTTCTCACCGTTTGAAAATGGGTCCGAGTTGGAGTGGAGCAGCATTAAAATATAAAGGTGTTGTTGATTTGAAAAAATTAAAGAAAAGCAAATATCTTAGTTTTTCTTAAAATTAAAATGATTTTTTTTATATTTACACTTTTAATGTATTCTCTGTAAACATTTATATTTTAAAATAAAGTCAAAGATGTAAGTTCGATTGTTGTCATTTAAACAATACCTTGGTTTGGACACTTTGGACAATACAACATTTTTGGATTATTCACCAATTAAAAAGCTATTTTCCCGCACGTGTGCGGAAAAGAGCCACTTTCTATGCATAAGTATAGCCTTGAAAAGAGCAGTTTCCGACATAATGCATTGTAAAAGATATTTGCTCGCAGCACGTTTGTGACCACTGGGTGGTGGTATATGCCAGTGAAATACGATCGCTTTCTTTTGCATTTATACTAGCATGTTTAATTGCTCTCACCTTTCTCTTCAAAACTCGTCCGAAACTCACTGCACTGGAGAAATGACACGTGAAGTTCGATTTTCAGCCATTTTCGGTTCTTACAAACTTTGTAAGCCGAAGCTCAGTTTCGTTCTTATGTTTGCGGTCTACAACCCAAATGTTTGCGTGCCTAAGACTTCAATGCGATGTCCAAAACATATTTTCTATAATAAGCCGCTGTTCCTTTGACACCAGGCTAAAAAATCTACTTGGTAACGCTTCATATCGTTCACCCTGTATCATGTTTTCGTACGGAAACACGGTCTGTAGGCTTGTGACAGTAAGGTAAGGTCGGGTAAGATGAGTCGGTTTTTTTAATGGGGGTAAGACAAAATGCTACCAGCAGACGCTGTGCCAGATGGACGACTTTATGTTTTTCCTCATTCTGAAAACCGTTTCTTACCCCACCTTACCTTACCACGTCTAATCGTTGCCGTCACGTGCTAACAAGTATCTAACTAAAGTACTGTAAGTGCGTAAGTATGTAAGTGCGAAAGTGACGCGTAGTACGATAAATTGATAAAATGGGACCATCATAAGCCACCTGGGTCCCGTTTTATAAAGTTACAAGTTACAGGTTACAAGTGTACAGGTTACAGGAACCTGTAATGCACTATGAACTATTACAGGTGTTTTATAAATACACACAAAAATTTACAATTGTAATGAACCATGGTAAATCTCGATTACAAGTAACATCTACAGGCGTGACGGACATCACTATTTAAAAATAAAAACTGACATAAATAATCGTATCCACAGATTATGTATGTTTATTTTAATGGAAAATCAGCCCTACTACCGCGAAATTCAAAATTCGTAAATTTCGAAGATTTTTCGCCGTAACTCCAACGAAGGCGTCATTAAAGTGAGAGAGACAAATCCTCGAAATTTGCGAAAATCGCAGTGGGGCCGCAGAACAAAACGATGAGAGAGATGTTCTAAATTTGTGTAGAGTTCATTCGCTCTTTGAAGTCGTACGGTGTCCGACTCCGAAAGTGCAAATTTATTAGGAGCTGATACAGTCTTGGTCAACGCTATCGGGGGAATAAATATAATAATATATACAACTTTAGACCTTATGCTCCAGACATAAGTAAAAAAGTATAGTCATAGTCAGCGGCCCTACCGCAAACTCGAAAATCCGCAAATTTCAATTATTTTTCTCTTTCACTCTAATATCGCCTTGTTAGAAGTGACAAAGACAAATCGTCGTTTGCGGGTTTTGGGAGTCCGTGGTAGTTGGCCAAAACTATGAAGAATCTCTCAGAAAGTGAATAATTTCAACAGTATTACGAGCAAACGTCTGTAGCACACGAAATAACTGGGAAAATTGCACTTGTAGTTGCGGTTACAGGCCTCAAGACGTACGTCAGTTTTTGTTACAAGTCTACCACACCTACACTTGTTATTTACAATATTTTTATAAAACACTTGTTCGATTACGAGTTTAAAAGTATTAAACTCCTGTATTTTTGTCTATGGCTGAGCTACAGGCACTTGTACCTGTAACTTGTAAAATTGTAACATAGTACTTTTACAAAACGCAAATTGTAAAAAACGGGGCAAGTGTTGCCAGTAAACGCTTGTAAAATTGTAACTTGTAACTTTATAAAACGGGACCCTGTAGGCTTATGATGGTACCGCCGAGTCTAATCGTGTCATCGTTGCTGTCACAGTCTAACAAGTAAGCAAGTGCATGAGCACGATAAAATGGAACCATCATAAGCCACCTGGATTAGGTAATAAGAGAGGCCAGGGTCGCGTTTTATAAAGTTACAATTTACAATTTCGCTGTTTGCCTCTCTAACGCACGCACAAATTGGCTAGAAAGAGAGGCAAACAGCGAAATTGTAAATTGTAACTTTATAAAACGCGACCCAGCTGACATCATTATCAGGCTCTCTCAGTCCAGCAGTGACGCCGTTTATGCGGATCACAAATTCGAAAAATAACTAAACTTCTTGTTCAACTTAACACGTTCGACGCCGGTGACACGCATATGTGACCGAAAAAACTGTACTCCTATGCCAGTGACACACATACGTGATTAGAGTAACCTTATTCTTATGCCACTAGCATAAATCAAGTTCTTCCTCCTTTGCCAGTGCCATAGAAATGCGAATGTTTTTGACACAAGTGCTGTGTCGCTGGCATAAGAGTATAGATTTTTTTTTCTCACTCTTGATAAAGTCAGACGATTCGAAAATGCTTATTAATAAGCTTACTTGAATAAAGAATAGTTTGACTTTTACTAATCTGTTCGGTCACACATGCGTGTCAGTGGCATAGGAGTTCTATCAGATAATTTCGATCGGCATAGTATTAGCACTTAGTGAAACAGTACTGGGTGCTTAGCCAAGTTGCCAATCGCTAGCGCTTCATCGTTAATCGCAGCTAACTGTCTTTGTCGCACTAATAATAAATAAATAAATAATATGAAAGAGTGACAGAGAGGTAAAACTACGTTACGCTACTAAGCGCTAGCGATTGGCATCTTGCCTAAGCACCCTGGAGGGGAACGTGTTAACTTTTGCTACGTCTACAGGAATGATTTCACTAAATTCTCTATTTTCGATCACTTTCCAGGTGACATCATGCACGTTCGGCGGACCGAATCTGGACGAGCTGTTCGTGACGACATCGTGTTACATGAACAAACCGGGAGAGGGCGCCCCGCAGGACGGGTGCACCTTTGTCGTCACCGGATTAGGGGTTAAAGGATTGCCGAATGTTAACTTTAAGTTTTAAGTGATTTTTATATGACTGTTGTACACATGTTACTGTTTGTTTTTAAATAAATTATATTTAAATTTAATGTGTTCGTTAATTAAACGGCTGACTCCGATTTAGTACTGAATTAAAATAAACTTACTAATTTTTTATTTCAATATTTAGTGTAACGGGTTACTCACGTAATTTAAGTCGATAATTGCTCGACATGTTTCGATCTATTAAGAGAATCCTGATCACGGAGTGTAATGGGGGTTTGCACTCTGCTAGAAAGGGGGCGGCGACTGTTCATAATGAGGTCCAAATCGTGAGCGTGATTTTATGAAACGAGCGAAGTGAGTTTCATAATAGGAGTGTTTTATAAATCGAGCGACGTGACTTCCATAATAGAAGTGTGATTTTATGAAACGAGCAAAGCGAGTTTCATTATAGTATGACACGACTCACATGAGTTTGTTAGACCGCAGCAGACTGGATGCAACCCGAAAGGACGTCTGTCATCAATGTCATGTTAATTTCCAAACTAAGAATTTTTTTTCAGGGTTTATTTTACAGTACCATATTTTTGACAGACCACATATGTGGGTTAATAAAACGGCAACTTTATTGAAACAGTTTAATCAAGTTTGACACTGACATTCTCCGCCCCTTTCACCCCCAGACCCCGCAGTCGGAACGTGGCCCCGCAAGGCGGGGGTTGTTCGGCCCCGCGGTTCATGCTAGCCGTCGTCACGTAGAGGTCCTCGAAGGAGGGACCCCCGAATGTGCAGGAGGTCACTTGGAGCGCTGGGATGCGGAGTTTTTGGAGGAGCTTGCCGCTGCGGGGGTCCACTTTGATGACCTGGGGAGAAATATAATAGATGAATAGATAGGTAGAAACACACAATTCTCAACTAAGTACATTCTGCCGTCCACAAACTAAAAGGCCGTTAAAGGTTCTTACGACGTTTTGGAGTTAATATAACAGCGCGATACAGCGCAAAATTCTCTATCGACCTATCCAGGTTTCAAGGATATATCTTTATAAACAGCTGAGATACATCACAGCCGTTAGCAGCTAAATACACAGTTTTAAGACTTTTACTTTGCGTTTTTCGCTCATAACTCAAAACAGTACTCCCGCATTTAGCGGCTTTTTAGTTTGTGGACGGCAGCATTATAAATATAACCGAGCACACACAATCGACTAATAAGGGCGAAAGAAAAGTTGTTAATAATATAGTTATTAACTAACAGAAACATGAGGAATATTATCAAAAATAAGTAGGTGAGTATAGTCGATGCCGTGTGGTGACGGCAGTAAGAATACATTTATCACCACCCCAACTCCTCCTGTGGGTGTCGTAAGAGTCGACTAAGGGATTGAAGTTTCACTTACCATTATTTGACAAAAGATTGATGATGGGCAGCAGCGTTATCAAAGTGGGCACATTACTGCGATCGCCAATCCGCTTGCCCAACGTGGCGATTATGGGCATTTACCTCCTAATACGTCTATACGCATAGCTAATAGGAGAGGCCTACGTCCAGCAGTGAACTACATTATAAACATAACCGAGCACACACAATCGACTAATAAGGGCGAAAGAAAAGTTGTTAATAATGTACCCCCTTATTCATAAACGTCTGCTAACTTAACAAGCCGCTAATAATTGTTTGTCCCTTTTGCTCTTATGGACACATTGTTAAGACCGAAAGGGACAAACGATTATTAGCGGCTTGTTAAGTTAGCAGACGTTTATGAATAAGGGGGATAGTTATTAACTAACAGAAACATGAGGAATATTATCAAAAATAAGTAGGTCCGAATCTTCCGATAACAAGGTAACACTTCATATCGTTCACTCTGTAAATTAATAAGCCAATGGCTAAGTGGACGGGATGACGGCAGGATGGATGAGAAGACAAAGAGACGGGTTTCTTCATATATTCTAACCTGATGCCCATCGAAGTTGGCGATCCAGAGATTGCCGTCAGTGTCTATGGTCATGCCATCTACGATTCCTTCAAGACCATTCTTCGCGTAGTTGAACACGAAACGTGGGTTTGCTGAAAATTAGGAAAAAAAATAAAAGACACGTCTAAATAGTTATAAAGATAACAACCAACTAAAGTTCAAAAACTGTTTTAAAAATGTCAGGGTTCAAAACCCGGCATGGGCATTATTTGTGTATTTATTTATCAAATTATGTTACTTAAATTATACAAACATGCCCAATCGCCCAATGCCCAATTCATATTAAAATCGGTTATGCCCATATACAAATAATCGGATTTGCATTCCCTAGATGTGAATAAGCCCTTTCTTTAATGAGCCACCTACAAACATGGACTATATGCGTGTTTTCATAATTTAAGTTACATAATTTTGCATAAAACCAGGGTTACTCAGGAGACCGTAACCATGATAATAAAATAACAGACCGAAAAAGGATTCGAACCCGGAACCTCCAGCTTCGTAGACCCAACTAGTCTACAGAGGCTAACAAATAGTATAGGTAGTATAGGTAAGATAAGTTCGCGTAAGATGAAACGGTTTTTTAATGGGGGTAAGAAAAAATGCTACTATCAGACGCTGTGCCAGAAGAACGACTTTTTGTCTTTTATTCTGAAAACTGTTTCATTTTAACCCACCTTACCTCATAATTGAGCTTTAATTGAGCTTACCGTGGGACTAAGTCGATTTGTGTAAGATGTACCAAGATATTTATTTATAATTATGCATTATTACTTACAAATCTCTCCAGTCTCCACATCATAATCGTACCGCCGAACATCGTACTCGAACGAATCGGCGTAGTAGAACGCCTTCTCTTTGAGGTCCCAGCACAGCCCGTTGGAGATGTCCACTCCTGTGGCCACCTTGTGCACGCTGCCGTCGGGGTCCAGGCGGTAGAGGCTGCCTTTCTTCAGGTGGAACTTGCCGGGCTCGTATTCATTGCCCATGGTTCCTGAAGAGAATGATTTTGTAACCAAGCAGGGGGCGATTTAAGATTCTTGCCAGTATTTTCACCGTCTTCAATGACGAAATATGAGTTTGGGGTGAAAAAAACAGAACACGTAACATCCATTAGTTTACATGTTCTATAAAAATAATAACATCGGAAATTAATTATCAATATGATAGAACAAATGTGACACCCGTGGGGTTGCAGGCGCCCATAGGCTACGGTGACTGCTTTCCATCAGGCGGGCCGTATGCTTGTTTGCCACCGACGTGTTATAAAAAAAAATGTCTCTGAAGAATCCAAAAGGTTTGGTCTCTTTTCAGGACTTTGAAGGACAATTTGTCCTAACAGGATGAGTTTGGGCTGCCATAAAAAAATACGTGTCTTCTATTTTAAGTTCTTCGCACATTACAACAACTCAAAGGCGACTCGATTTTATGCGAAGTATTGAAATTTAAGCCCTGTGTCATAATATTCGAGATTTAATTTCAAAAAATGGCATTATAGTAGTGTACGACAAGTGGTCTACGCGTCGTACACTAAAGATCAACCCCGACACGTTCGTCACACATTCACCACACGGTTTCCACTCGGCGATGATGCGTTTGCTACTGACGTATATCGAGATTTGCTGCGCCCAACAGGGTACATAATGCGATCTATCTATAGTGGTGGTATAGTGGTGTATCTATAGTGGGATATATATATATATATGTGTAACCATTATGTGCAATAAATCATTGAGTATTGAGACTATCGAGCAACCATTGGCATTGCCTCTTTTACGCCGCGTTGTCCATTTGGTGGATCAACAAGTTGACTCATCGGCATTGTGAGTAAAGTTGCTGCCGCGTTGGCATGGATGTTATAATGTGCGAAGACTACTCTATAACATATATAAAAATCAATCAACTCGGAGGAAGACAATTGAGTACCTTCACTTGTTAGTTACAGTATTTTATGCTTAGGAAATCCACGAATTCTGGGATCGATCAACCATAAAACTGCACAAATGTCATCTCATTCACTTAAAAAAATATTGTTAACAATTTATAGGACATAAAAGAGCTTTTTTTTTAACCTTAAGACGACGGGTATCAGGGAAAATATAATATTCATACCTTTAGAAAACTTTACATAGCCAATTTTTGACTCCTCTGGTTACGAAAGAGAACTTCGATTCGATAAGCCTACAATTGTGAGGATACCCGTGTTTGTACGGGACATCGGTGGACTTTTTTGTGGAATGCATCTTTAGATGATATCAACTCACCAGCGAACAGTCTCCCGCGAGGATCCGCCTTCCCATCATTGAGTCTGTTGTCAGGGATATCCTGGTCTACCTCAGCCACAGTTCGCAGCTCCGTGGCTCCGCCGTCCTTACCCTCCCATTCCACTTCCACTATCCGTCGCTTTAGACCCACTACGAAGTGGTGGGGCTTGCCTTCTATGGGGATGACGAAGCCGGGCATGTCACCTGGAAGACGGCAGAAAGATTATGACGAATATGCGTTTATAGGAAGAAATACCAGGCATCAGGAAGTAATAGAGCATCCTCAAAATATCAGGAGTCCGCGAGGGCAGCGTTGAAAATTTCCGGATTAAATCCTGATTCTTTCCAAACAGCTCGTTTTTTCCGGATTTTTTCGAAAAAATCAATGAAAGTTTCCGTTATAATTTTCAACTCTAAACCAATGCGAATTAGATCTAATTTTCACTTTTACCAGGATAACACATTGTCATCGAAGAAAAGTCAATTGAAATAGATGGCAAGGAGTGACAGTGACATTGATTATTTCTGTAAAAACCCGAAAAAAACGAAATTTTCATATATTCCCGAAAAAAAACCATTTGATTTTTTCCGACGCTTTCAACACTACGCGAGCGTTCAGTTGAGCATTGATCTCTAGTAGATTTTGTATCAAGTGTGAAATCAAGCGGCATTTTTGGACTAAAGCCGAAAGCTCTGTAACTTCCCTGGTTTACAATTTACATGTACATATGTAAACAAAGTTTTTTGATTCACAATATGACATCATCATCGACAAATCAAATTATTTGATTTTTATTTTTTTAGTCAATAATTATTATAATTTTATGTGTCTCACTTTTGCGCAGTAATCGCCACTTTGTTTTCAATTATGTAGGGTTTTTTTTCGTCACATATTAGATGCGCACGATATTTTTTTTCTCCAACCAAATTAAATACCTCTTCATTTAGTCTCTCTCTCCAGCGTATACCATCCAATCTATCTTCTCCAAGTCCGAAATGTAGCCCAAATTAATAATTTACAATTCAAATATGATTTGAGAAATTCAGTTAATGAATTTTGCTTGACATTTACAGAGTATCGACACCGACTTCATCAGCAAAAAAGTATTCAATAATCAAGAATAAATCTTAACTGCGCGATGTAGAATTTAATCATCACTGAATAGCGCCATCTATTGGACACTTACTGAGCACAGCCTTCGTATGCTTGCCGGTGGCGGGGTCGTATCGGTTAATGGACTTGTCGAAGATGCTCACAAAGTAGAGTACTTGCTCGCGATGGTCCCAATGGGGGCCTTCGCCGAGCCATACTGGTTCTGTCACAGCTTCTAGGCTTGCCATCTGGAAGGGAAAGATTGGATGAGGCAAATGGGTCAAAATTATTTTCGATGTCTTGTTTCATACCACTCTGCCACGCTTTTAGTTGCTGTTTCGACTCAGTATATAAAAAAATCGGTGCAGTTGTATTTCTTTTTCGCGCTAGATTTGAATCCATACATCAGGAATTGAAAACAAAACATTATCTCACACAAAAATCACCACTGCGTCACGTTTTTCAGGTACACAAAATAAGACAACGAAAAGAATTTTGATCCAAATAAGTCCTTGGTAAAGTAGAAAGTGTGGTTAGGCTTCCAACTTCAACAACGAAAATTTTAGAGATTAAAAAAGCCGCTAATAATGTATGAAAAAAGGGTCTTTTTAATCGTGACTTTTTTTTCCACGGAATTATCGAACGATATGGTTACATGTTTTTTGGATTCGATGGAAAAATCAGGGAAATTCCAATACTGACATGAAATTGGATTCCATTTATGCTTTAAACATTTTAAAAATCTATTCTTCATCAGTGTGTTAACAGTATTTTCAATGTAGGACAATATTCCTATACATATTTTGTTACGAAGAATAATTAGCATAATTACACGCCTCGTTGTACGGATGGTTGCAACAGTGGACAGCCACTTTATGAATGAATATATTCATGAATTAGGTTCGCAATTTTACATCAACAAGTACATAGTTTACTCTAAATATAATATTTTTTACATTCTTTAAGTACAATTTTCAGTTGAAACTATGTCTATAAAAGTTAATTGGATTTGAATGGATATGACAATATTATCTTCTTTATCGTACAAAAATTATATAATCGGTTACATATGTTAAAACCGTATTCACGATGAGAATCACAAAACACGTCTTTTAGATTATGATTAGATTTACAATCTACTTTTAATCGATTAAGTATTTTGTTATCTTTTTAAAAACACCTAAATCATCTAAATTTACAGGAAGCGTTATATACAAATCAGATAAAAACATTGATTAAAATTTTACTCTTTTGATGGTTGATGTAAATAGTACTTACTACTCTATAGATTTACCCCTTTCTTCATAAACCTCTCATAACTTAGCTGCAAGAATCGGACAAACGCCCGTCATTTTGACAACATAACCCTGTTTCGTACAGTAGACACTTCATTATCTTATGATGTTAACTTATTTTATTTTATAACATATTTTTTTAATAATATAATCACAAAATATGTATTTAGAAGATCGCAACTCTCATTTACTTGTACATGCCATGATTTTGAATTTGTGACCCATAAACATAATTATAATATATAATTATCTTCGTCAGTTACCGCGATGAATTCATGAAATAAAATGTATTATCGCGTATATTAATTAACTTTACTTCGTTCTTCCTTCATATTGTTTATTGGTTACTATCATGATATGTACAACTTGTACAACTAAAGAAGATTTGGGATCTCCTAAATAGATACTTTGCGTTAGTGTTATTAAAAAAACATCACATTAAATAAAATATGTTAACATCATACGATAAGGAAGTCTCTACTGTACGAAACAGAGTTATGTTGTCAAAATGACGCTTTGTCCGATCCTTGACAATTACAACTAATGGAAGATATTCGATTAAGTTTGGACTATAGTTTGGTGGTTTTACGGTAACTAAGTTCCTTAACGTATTATTAATATGTTTTATAAGACAACATTATTCCCTGGAACTGAGAGTCGAACCCACTTAAGTCAACTTTTGCGGCTGAAACTTGAACCAGTCGGCCACTTAGTCTTTGTAGCAAAGGCCCTTTAAGACAAATAATCTATAATATCATTTCCTGTGTAATCCTCGTGGTAACCGAATAAAATACCTATTACAAATAATCTACTTATTATAATTAATGATTATCCGCATTGTAAAAAGTAACTTCAATATCAATTTGTTTTATTATAAAAAGAGTCCCGTGACAACCAGAGTCTTTCGCAGTTATTTTTTTCTATGGTAAAGGTGCATTCAGACAAAAAGAGCATTCGCTGTTCTATACCCCGCACTACGAAATCAACCAGTCACGTTTTGTGTAACGATCGATTTCGTAAAGTGGGAGGTGAGAATAGCGAATGTTCGCTTGGTCTGAATGCACCTTAAGCACATGTGTTACGACATTGTAGTATAATGAAAGAAGCTAAGCCACGATAAATATGTATACCAATGTAGGTACTTACATTATTAAAATTAAAATATCCGTTATAGAGCGTCGACACGGGCGGCCTACCACAATGCGTGCTGTCGAACGCTACAACGTGTATTGTTGTTGAATGAGATTACTAGGTGTTATAAAACAGGTTAGAGATCCGTAAACAATATTACTGAGCGGGATTCTGTGCTAAGAAACTTCTTATACCTACTTAATATACTAAGTAAGTACCTATATTTACTCTAGAGAAACCAAATCAGTTTACAATCAAAATTTACACGCCTGCTTTTTTTGTTCTTTTTTTACCGACTTTTACTACTGGTTTGTTAGACTGTAACACTTGCAAAGGATCAGTGGGGTGAAATATAAAATTGTAACAGATTGCGATTTTTTTTCTTAGGATCCATGTTTAACATGAGGATTCCCTTAAAGATGATATTATCAAATGAATAAATTAATTTTACTAAGTAGAGTAGAGAGGGGCTAGTTGAGCACATTTGATTTTATTTATCGCTCTGTTTCATTGAGGTAATATTTTAATATAAGAGTAATCTTATGAATTAAAAAAATAATGCCTAGATACTTCAACAATATTACTAGATTATACTTCATCACGCATCCATATTTTTTATTTTAATTGTTAGTTTCTACTTAATTAACAATTAATATGAATACGAACCGCAACTGTAGTCAATAGTAAAATTAGTTTAATAGGCTTCGGAAAATATTAAGAATATATTCATTAGTGGAATAGATAACAAATAAGGAAAAACACAACACGTTACATAACAAAATCTCCGTTCTTATTATTATTTAACGATGTTTATTTCTGTTGTCAAGAGGTATGATGTGATCATATTCGAATACTTATAGTTGTAAACTACATTTTTTTTAAGTGAGCCAGAGGCGTGGGATTTGAAAAGGAAGTAATTTTTAATACTGTTGATGAGTCGATGGCAAAAAAAATCATCGTTATGGTCTTAATCAAAACAAAGATCACGATCGGGTCCATTGTGTCACGAAAATTAGTCATACAAACTTTATGGTACCTATACATATATATACCTGGGTGAATCAACTTTTTTCTGTCTGTTATTACCATGGTTACGCTCGCCTGAGTCACGCTGGTTTTATGCATAATTATGCTACTTAAACTAAGCAAACATGCATTATTCTGGTGTTAATAAACCCTTTCCTTAATAGGTCATCTACAAACATGGTCTATGTGCATGTTTTCATACATTAAGTAGCATAATTTTGCATAAAACCAGCGTGACTCAGGCGACTGTAACCATGGCAATATGAGACAAAAAAGTTGATTCACCCACCTACTCTACTTGTCTAACAACCTTTAGTTGATCGCGATTAGAAAATTTGTTTTTGCCGCCTTTTTCCATTGCCAAAAGTTATTACGCAGAATTCGTAACACGTAAAAATAAGACGTTAAATTTTGTTTTAATTAAAGGTTTAACTATGAACAATTATTTAGCATTTGACACTGATTTTAATACTAAATAAGTTCAATGTAACGTGCCTAAATTGAATGGATATGAATTTTTCCTAACTAGTGCGCAAAAACGAACTTTGCGCACGCTTCGCGCGCGGTAATTTCTCTTTTTGACACACTTATTATGAAAAAAATCGTCCCTTACCTACACGTGCAAAAACTAAGTTAGGAAATGTACTATTTCAGTACAGTTGGTGTTTTTTGAACGCACTAGTGGCAGAAGTGGTTAATTTTTTGCCAGGACAAAACTTTAGAGGGTCATCTGTACCTGTACTAAAAAACGTCGTATGATACAAGTGCGAAAACGAAATGTGTATTGTGTAACTCATGTCGACCTAAAACACTCCCTTCGGTCGTGTTTTAATTTATCACCACTCGTTTCGAACTTCCTTTTTTTCAGAACTTGTATCATAATGTAGGTAGGTACTATTACAATAACCAATAAAAGAATGGCCCATATGCTGACGCTTAAATCGAATTAATTAATATAAGAATATACAAAATAATGAATAACTGTATGAGTCAATAAATAAATTAAAATTGAAATTATAGATTTACCCTTCTGCTATCGAATTTAAAACCGGTTATTCTACATATAATGATATGTACATGTATATGGGCATAATCGGCTATATAAACCGTAACCAGTTCAGCATTCCCTACTTTCTGCTTGTCCCCATGTCAGGAGTCAGGAAAAGGCGGAACCCTCAAAATGTAACCGAAAACATGTTTCACTGTTATCTGAATTCGCGAGTATCTAATCTGCGGCGGTGTGACAAGAGATTGTAGCGAGATAAGACTCACTACAGTAAACACCCACTTAAGTATCTAAGCGTAATGCAGTGATAGACAGATGAAATGAAATACAATAATATCAATAAACTCTTTTTTTTTAAATGGGCTTACTCATGGCCACAGACTAGCCAAGGGCAGAGACGTGGCCTACGATGGAGTGAGTTAGCCCAGAAGGTGCCTATTCACCCTTGACTTGAAGGTTGACGGGTTATATGATCTCGGAAATACAGACGCCGGCAGGGAATTCCACTCCTTGGCAGTACGCATAAGGAAAGAAGACGCAAAGCGCTTCGTACGAACAAATGGAATATGTACCAAGTAAGGGTGGAACCCGGCCGTGCGCCTAGAATGTCGTTGGTAAAATGGGGATGGCGGAATAAGCTCATGAAGCTCTTGAGCACACTCCACTCACACTCTCAATTTAAAACAAGATTTTTCTGGAAATAGTAGATTACATGCATGAAATGTCTCGGATGACGTGTAATTGTAGGCAGAGGCGAAGCCGAGGCCGACAAACATGTGTTCCGAGGCTTTCAAATTTAACGGCCGAGGTGTGTATATTATTTTTCTGCTCAACGGAGCCGGCAGGCGGCAACATAGTTTAGCGCAGCGGCCGGCAAAGTGCTGTTTGCCGGCCGGAGGGCAGAAAATTATATTTTGTGGTCACACCCCACATTCCTACCCAATAAAGCTTTTGGCATGGCCCTATTTATTAATATTTAAATATTTTAATCCTAAAATGTAGAGCTCACAATAAATAAATAAATTAATATCTTAGGACATCTTACACAAATCGACCTAGTCCCACGGTAAGCTCAATTAAGGCTTGTGATGTCTGGTATCCATACCAGGCCGCCAAATCAGGCCGCCAGGATCGCCAATCCGTTTGCCCAGCGTGGCGGTTATGGGCATTTACCTCCTAATGCATCTATACGCATAGTTAATAGGAGAGGCCTACGTCCAGCAGTGGACTATCACAGGCTGATGATCGACGATCGATGATCACGAAAGGTTAAATTCAATGAAAATGTCCTTTTCCATTTTTCATGGCTTAATGGAAATAAATGAATTATTAAATAAGTATGATATTTATGGGTGCGTGAAGTTAGCATATCAAGTGTGAGCAGATCACGTTTTTATTGGAGTTCCTATAGCATGCACAATAGTTCTAGAGTTCCTGATACTTTTTAACGATAGTTCTATCATTTTTTGGAAAAAAAATGATGTCACTGTTTTCTTCAAAATGATATGCTAACTTCCACCGTTAGCATATCAAATCGATCCGATTACAATGAAACTCGCAGGATAGATTCATTACGTAGAAATAGAAAGTTCCTGACACAAGCAATACTTATTTTACCAGTTTATCGACACACAAAACAAAATGAATCGTTGTCAGAAACGGCATTTACTCAAAGTTCAGGTGTGCTATGCTGGGGCATTTTCGGCAGTTCCAGGATAGTTTTTGGTCTTAAACGATAGCTACGGCTCCGGTATTGTATAAAAACCAAAGAGTTCTCTGCTCTGGTAAAATTATTAAAGTGACAAAAAAAATATTCTTAAATTTCAATTTTCTCAAAGTTCAGGTGTGCTATGCTGGGACATTTCCCGCAGTTCTAGGCGAGTTTTTGATCTTTAACGATAGCTACGGCTCTGATATTGTAAAAACCAAAGAGTTCTCTGCTCTGGTAAAATAATTAAAGTGACAAAAAAATAGTCTGCAATTTTCTCAAAGTTCAGGTATGCTATTCTGGGGCATTTTCGGCAGTTCCAGGTGAGTTTTTGGTCTTAAACGATAGCTACGGCTCCGATATTGTCAAAACCAAAGAGTTCTCTGCTCTGGTAAAATTAATAAAGTGACAAAAAAAAAAATCTTAAATTTCAATTTTCTCAAAGTTCAGGTGTGCTATGCTGGGGCATTTTCGGCAGTTCTAGGCAAGTTTTAGGTCTAAAACGATAGCTACAGCTCCGACATTGTCAAAACCAAAGAGTTCTCTGCTCTGGTAAAATAATTAAAGTGACAAAAAAATATTCTTAAATTTCAATTTTCTCAAAATTCAGGTGTGCTATGCTGGGGCATTTTCGGCAGTTCCAGGATAGTTTTTGGTCTTAAACGATAGCTACGGCTCCGATATTGTCAAAACTAAAGAGTTCTCTGCTCTGGTATAATTAATAAAGTGACAAAAAAATCTGAAATTTCAATTTTATTGATATTTATGACGTACAACATACCCCTCAGAATTGTTGTCCTAAATCTGAATCGATTTATTTTCTAGATACTAAGGATAAGATCTTACCGATAGGTAAAAAAACGATTATTAGATATAATTCCTACGAACTGTGATCTGTGACGTAAATAAAAAATCGTATCATACTTCTTGTTTCGGCGAAGAGGATTTTCCTAAATACACTAAACTGTACAAAAATTTTGCCGTGTGGTGACGGCAGTAAGAATACATTTGTCACCACCCCAACTCCTCCTGCGGGTGTCGTAAGAGTCGACTAAGGGATTGAAGTGTCACTGATCATTATCTGATAAAAGATTGATGATGGGCAGCAGCGTCATCAATGTCATCATAGTGGACACATTACTGCAATCGCCAATCCGCTTGCCCAGCGTGGCGATTATGGGCATTTACCTCCTAATGCGTCTATACGCATAGTTAATAGGAGAGGCCTACGTCCAGCAGTGGACTATCATAGGCTGATGATGTACAAAAATTGTGATGCGAAACTATTTTGTACAGCGATATGTGAAATTAATAAATAAATATAAATAAATATCTTGGGACATCTTACACAAATCAACCTAGTCCCACGGTAAGCTCAATTAAGGCTTGTGTTGTGGGTACCAGGCGACGATATATATAATAGATAGATACGTATAGATACTTAGATACATACACAGCCATGACCAAGGAACAAACATTTGTGATAAATAAATACACAAAGAATGCCCTCGCCGGGATTCGAACCCGGAACCTCCAGCTTCGTAGGCAGGGTCACTACCAACTAGGCTACAGAGGCTGACAAATGTTTTGAAAATATCCATGATCGATGAATAAAAGCGTAGACTCGTAATTTCAAAAAATACAAATTTACTCCGAATAAATAGGTAATTAATTTACACCGAAAATCAAGTAACAGAAGTTTTTTGTAATATTATTTCTATTAGTTAATATAAAATACCAGTTTGTGTAAGCTACCTTTGAAAACCGCCTTTCACGACCGCGCACAAATCACGAATAAACACGAATAAAGTGAAAATATATAAGTAAAGTGGAAAAAACACACCAATTAAAATGCTCTGGCCTACTGAAAAGTATGAATTAAATTATTATAAGCAATCTACAGGGTGAAACATGAGTCGTGAACAGTAATACGTTTTTCTAACTCTATAAACAACTAACAATTAAATGCCCCACAAACTTAAAAATTGACAAGTTATTTATTAAATTTTGTATTTTTTTGGGTTTATGTTTTGTATTTTTTGGCTTTAGGATATCCAAAAGGATTTTTAAGACAAATTAATGGAATTTAAATTACCTCTTCAAATTTAAGTAAAATTAATAACGACAATTTTGTTATTTCGTGTAAAATTAAATGATATTTATTACATTTAACGTTTTAAATAGCTTAAATAGCCGTTATCATTTCTGAAAAACACCTTAAAAATTACAAAAAGCCACAAAAAATACAAAAAACATGACTATTTCTAAGTAGCTTGTGTAGCATTCAATTGTTAGTTGTTTATAGAGTTACAAAAACGTATTACTGTTCACGACTCATGTTTCACCCTGTATAAAAAAATGATAAAATATTTAAGTTCTAAGCCATTTTAGGTGGTTTGACTATTGCAAAGGGTTTAAAATAAACTAAAAACGAATAACGGATTATTTTGCTGTTTCATTGTTAACATTTATCGGGATAGCGATAGCTTATCATATTTATTGTAAATTAATTTAATGAATTACAATAGTATAATCAGTGTTAATATCAATATATTAACTATACCTAACATTAATTAAAATCTTCAATATAAATTACTAAAATGTACAGTCGACAAAAAATATGGTTTACCAATTTTCGACTCTATTCAGTTGTAATAAAGTCGAAAAGTGGGAAACCAAATTTTTGATTGACTACATACCGGTAACACCATTGTATCGGTAACGGTATTAAGTTGTAATCATCATGCTACTGTTTATCATCATGATGAATGATGATACTTACAATTTTTCATTTAAGTACCTTGCTGGAATTTCCAGCGAAATGTGACAATGATAAGATCTGCAGTTCATACTCAGAGGCTGTTATCTTGGTGCATAGCATAAGATATGACGGATAATGATAGCTAATGTCACTCACTCATGTCAATGATAGTCAATGACACCTATAACATTATTACCATTCGTCTGTTGGAAGTTAAAAAATGTAAACAAACCTGCAAACTTCCATTATTTCATAATCACGAAATTTCAGAATACAATCTTGGTTTCATGACCAACTTATACCTGAAGTGTATATTTTTTGTTAAAATTATTGATAGGTATTTATTATTATTTTGGATTGTTCCGGCGGGTCTCCTATAGTAACTTGAAAAATAAACTTTAATTATATTGCCATATTTCTGTTTCATAAAGTATGCTCTTGTGTGTATAATACAATAGTGTTAAGTAAAATTTTATAGTAACCCCCGTATTTTTTTAAACGCGAAATCCCGCTAGGGGAAACTTAAAAAACCGATCACTGATTATTATTAACGTAAAAATATATCTGCGAACGATATGTGTCAAAAACGTCAAATGCTATGGAAAGTCAGCCATATTTGTTTACCTTTTTTAACTTTCAACTAAAGAATGGTATAGATGTGTTATTATGAATGTTACATTTCGTTTTCAATAAAGGCCTTTAATTATGTACAATTTTTTTGATCCGTACAAGATTTTATATTTAGCATCATTATCGCATTTGGTCCAGCTTGTAATGATAATAGGCATGATGACTGGCAAGTTAAATCAGCATCTTTTTTCGAACTGTCAAAACGATCACCACTATGGAATTTTATATGAAATACTCAAAAGTGACGTCACGTTTGTGTACTGCAAAATGACCTACTCTTTTAAGTTCTTTTCAATTTATTAAATAGAAGTTCTGTACAAAAATTACTGCAATCTACATCTAAGTAATAATTTCTTCGTGTATTATGTCGTGCATAATGTTAAATAATTTATTTTAACTACAGTCACCATCCCTATTGTAGGTATGGAAAAGAAATGAAATACAAAATTCTGTGCTAATACTATTGGCTTACCTCTCTGACTCTCCCGTTGGGATGGCCCTTGACCCCAAGGCCGGTGACCTTGAAAGTGGTGCCGCTGGGCGGAGGCTGCTCACCATCGATGTTGAGGCGCGCCGTGGTCACGAAGAGGGTGTCCAAGTTGGCCCCGCCGAAGGTGCAGGATGTCACCTGAACGATTAAAATAGTACATTACGACACAAGTGCGAAAAAGCTAATTACATCATACATACATACATCATCAGCCTATCATAGTATTCATAGTCCACTGCTGGACGTAGGCCTCTCCTATTAACTATGCGCATGGACGCATTAGGAGGTAAATGCCCATAATCGCCTCGCTGGGCAAGCGGATTGGCGATCGCAGTAATGTGTCCACTATGATGACGCTGCTGCCCATCATCAATTTTTTTGTCAAATAATGGTCACTGACACTTCAATCCCTTAGTCGACTCTTACGACACCCGCAGGAGGAGATGGGGTGGTGACAAATGTATTCTTACTGCCGTCACGACACGGCCTCAAAAAGCTAATTAACAGCTATTAATAGCTGGGGGGTTACCATGACGTACTAATGCGGTTCAGTTTGGGTTCAGGGTTTCCCTAAACCTAAACAGAATCGCACCCTGATTTGCTTCCCTAATAGTTATAGACCAATGATGAGATAATAAATAATAGCTTCTTAGAATTGTAACTAACGTTTACGTTTCCTAGTTATAGGGCGACGATGACCCGGATATGTCCTTGACCCGGGTATGTCGTTAAACTGCTTGCAAAACCACCGGCGGATGGGCAGCACCATTCTTTAGAATGCCGTGTGCTCTGTCCAGCAGTGGACGTCCGTCAAAGAAATCGCGAAAAATCTCTTGATTTATGATCACATCATTGATTTATCAATTAAGCTAAACTTCAACTAAATATAACTATCAACTAAGGACCAATTAAGTCATATTTAGGTGGTTTTTTCGCTTTTTTGCGATGTTAGATAGTCTCATGATATTTATTTCTTTATTTCAATACCGGTTTTAATTCCCTAGTTATAACGCAATAGTGATGAGACATGAAATGCAAACCGGTTTTGGAGTGAACGGGAAAACCGGTTAATAACCGGATAGTCATCGAAATCTCATATTAATGAATACCGGTTTTCATACCCAATGATGAGATAGAAAATTAAATACCTGTTTCGCAGGAATATCGAGTTTCTTCAGTAGCTCTCCCTTAGGCGATATGTGGAGCACGCAGCCTCCGCCGAAGACAGCCACCCACAGGTTACCATCAGTGTCGATGGTGCAGCCGTCCGGGGCGCCCTCTATCGAGTGCTGCTTGAAATCAAAGATGTGCTGCAAGTTGGCTAATAAATACCTGTTTAGCAGGAATATCGAGTTTCCTCAGTAGCTCTCCCTTAGGCGATATGTGAAGCACACAGCCTCCGCCGAAGACAGCCACCCACAAACTACCATCAATATTGTTAGGTTTGGTATTTGGGACTCCGAGAATGATACACGGTCAGTTGCTAACTACTGGTTTATTGGTGCGCCCGATGCGCTATACATGCATACATGTAGATAGGTACTTATAGGATGATAGATACTGCGTAAACAAGCTATACGCTACAACTATAGCTAGGTACAAATATCAATCCTAACAGATATGAAATGCAAACCGGTTTTGGAGCGTTGTGAAAACCGGTTTATAACCGGATATTCATCGAAATCTTATAAAAATGAATACCGGTTTGCATTCCCAATGATGAAATGATAAATTAAATACCTGTTTAGCAGGAATATCGAGTTTCTTCAGTAGCTCTCCCTTAGGCGATATGTGGAGCACACAGCCGCCACCAAAGACAGCCACCCACAGGTTACCATCAGTGTCGATGGTGCAGCCGTCCGGGGCGCCCTCTATCGAGTGCTGCTCGAAGTCAAATATGTGTTGCAAGTTGGCTGGAATGGATTTTTAATTGACGGATTCAAAGTCAAAATCAAACCATTCTTCGTTTAGGTAGCAACAAATATTTTTCGACTAGTCAAAATTATAAAATAAATTATTTCAATCCTTATTGGCTTTTAGTTTAAATTAGTGATGATAATATCGGAAAAAAATCCATAAATTTATGAGACATTCATTTTTTTCGGGTTTTTAAAGAAATAATCATTGTCACTATTACTGTCACTCTTTTCATCTATTTCAATTTACTTTTCCTCGTGAACCTTTTAGACCTAACGAACATAGATTTAGAGTTGATAATTAAAGTTTACTTTCGTTGATTTTTTCCGAAAGAATCCGGATAAACCGAGCCGTTTGGAAATAAACGGGATTTTTTCCAGAAATTTTCAAATCTTGCTCAAATGTATAAACTAGATGCTGGAAGAGCGGGACCTTTTGTCACAAGTATTACCAAATACTTTCTAGAAGGTCTCAACCCCTTCCTAACTTTGTGTACACAACTACACACTCTATAGAGTTCATAGAATAGACCAATAAACTATTTTATATTTCATTTCAATCTATCTCCCTACAGAACTGACCCGAGAAGTTTTATTTTATTTTTCCGGCAGTACAATTCAACATGACTGGACTTGTTTGCATTAATTGCACCAAACTGCCGGTCATCGTTAAATAGTTTACTGTATGAGAAGTTTCATAATATAGTATCCTTTGAATAATCGGCAGTTACACTTATGACGTTACATAAAACATTTCTTTAATATGTAAATAACATTATTTTCCCGTTCGTCTGAGCCGAGATTTTAACTCGCGACCTCCCGATTTGAACTCGCAATCCCTGGCTACCGACACTTTTGGTTAAAAAAATAGTAACACACATCGGACATAAAGATCGGACAGTTAATATTTAACCGGTATTCATTCCAAAACCGGTTTTCCTATGTGGGATGCACAATGGACATAGGCAAACCAGGCCTACCTAGTACCTAGCGTAACTATTTACAAATGCTTGGGTACGTACAAATGTCGCCAGTCTCCGCATCATAATCGTATCTTCGTATGTTCCTTTCCGGAGAATCTATATAGTACATAGCCTTGGCGTCCAGATCCCATGCCAGTCCGTTGGAGATGGATATCTTGTCGCCGAGAGGCGTGATACCCTGGGAGTCCAATCGGAATAGAGTACCAGCATTTTTGTCCAAGTTGAATTTTTCGTCTTCGTAACCCATTGTACCTATAAACGATGAACAATGTTAGAGCCTTATCACACTTGCGATTTAATTTTTGAAAGCGAAGCGTACGCGCGGCGTGTTCGTCGCGTGCCCGTAACTAATTCGCCGCGATGGCGTCGCGATTACGCCGCGATCGCGTAACGAATACGCTGCGCAGCCGTCAGTAAATCTGAGTCTTGGACAGTCGAGTCGCTTGTCGTACCCGGTAATCGAACCGACTAAAATCTTAAAAGTTGCACCTATTCCATCGATCGTTAGGGTCAATTATAAGGATGAAATCTCTCTAACAAATTTCATAAATTAAATGAAAAGAAAACAATGAAACCACACTGTATATTGTATCTTAGGTATACCACTATAATAGCAACTATAAGACGGCTAGATGGCAAGGGGTCTCATAAGCCTATGAAAGCTCTGAATGAATGAATTGGCTGGGTGACGTTCTATAATGCGGAAGGTCGGTGAAAGCTAATTGTTAATGGCGCTGTTTTTTTCCTTACAATGATAATAAGAGATATTAAACAGAATGTTATGTTTTCCATTCGCATCATCAATTAGGCTGATAAAGTTTTCGTAAGTATGTCTGTCCGGCTGTTTTTCTCTACGTTTCGGTTTTTTTACAGCCGACACTCGTTACTCACTTATTAAATAAATATAGACAATTTTTTTTTATGTAAAGGTGCATGCAGACCAAAAGAGCATTCGCTATTCTAACCCCCTACTCTACGAGATTCGATCGTTACACGAAACGTGATTCGTTGATTTCGTAGAGTGGGGGATAGAACAGCGAATGCTCTTTTGGTCTGCATGCACCTTAAGGCAAGGTGGGGTAAGAGAAACGGTTTTTTAATGGGCTAAGACAAAAAATCGTCCTTCTGGCACAGCATCTGTTGGTAGCTTTTTGTCTTACCCCATTAAAAAAAACCGTTTCATCTTACCCCACTTTACCTTAAATATAATATTTTTATTAAAATATCGGAATTGTATCTCCGTAAAGAATTACGAATCTGACCTGCATAGAGTCGCCCTTTAGGGTCGGCCTTCCCATCGTTGATCCTGTTCTTAGATCCATGGTCAACCTCTCCTATCTTCCTCACGACCTTGGCAGTGCCTTCAGCCCCATCCCACTGCACTACCACGAATTCTCGCTCCAAACCTACTACGAACTGATCCAAATGATCTTCTAGGGGGACTATGAAGCCTGGGCGACCCTCTGAAATAAGAAAATTATTATTAAATTAACAAGGAATCTAAATCTTATAATATAAACCTCGCAGATGTAACATGTCATTAAACTTGTAGCTTTAGAACCCGGGCCTATGGGCCTTCACCATACACATGGTAAATATCCCGTTACTGACACTAGTTATAATTTTAATTTACAATCATTGTGCATTTGTAGAAGTCTTTATTCAACAACAACCATGTAAAAAACAGCTTACGTCAAGACATTACATGTGGAATTATCTATACGCTAACATAATTCTAGTAGTAATAACATTTTATGTCAAAATAATAAAAAAGAAAAAATTATAGGGTACAGTAGCAGGTATTAAGGTAATGGTTAATTTTTCGTCTAAGTTGTGTCCATCTATCAATGAAAATGTCGGCATTTTGAATAATAGCTAAAAAGTTATTAATTAGTTCTATAGCTCTGTGGGTCATAATATTGCTGTATGTTGTTATGATATTAGGAATTTTACATTATAAATAGTCGGTACCAAATACTAAGCACAAATACTCGAAAGTGAATTTATAGATTTGCAGCCACGAAAATGCCCGCTGGAGTCCGACCTATGGCCATAACAAATAAATATGCTCACATATCCTAAAACCATAATAGCTACCTTTAAAAAAAGGATGGAACAGTGTCGATGAAAGGAGAAGGCCAAAAGTTTTGATGGATCTTCCAAGCAGGGGTCAGAAACCGGTTATTCGGTACAGGTACGTGAAGCTAAACCGTTTTATTTCTAATTTTGAAATCGGTTTTGTTACGCTTTCTAAGAAAAATTGTCACCATTCTCACCTAATGTGCTGGTAGTAAGAACGTTACTAGCCGCATCGTACTTGTGTATGGTTTTCTCCAGAATGCTGACGAAGTACAAAGCCTGCACCCTCTCGTCCCAATGAGGACCTTCGCCGATGAGGAATGACCGGTCTACCAGCGGCTCCACTCTTACTGCTGTCTTGTTTGACGTCATCACTGGCTAAAACGTAATGATAATGATTATTGTTATTCTGACTCGTGTCCCACTGCTGAGCAGTTAGTTAGTTAGTTATACTGGGCTTTTACCGCAACTCGACAACCATTGTGCCTTTTTTGCGTGATAGCGAGGTAGCCCTATTCTAACCATCCAAGCTCCTCCACGAAACTCAGTGTATGTTTCAGGTTGCTAAATGCCTCCTTTAGTGTATGTGGAGTCCCCAAGTACCTACTCCTGTATACCTCTACCTGTTTACAATCTAGAAGAATATGTTTTTTTTTTTTTTTATACCACGTCGGTGGCAAACAAGCATACGGCCCGCCTGATGGAAAGCAGTCACCGTAGCCTATGGGCGCCTGCAACCTCAGGGTGTCACATGCGCGTTGCCGACCCAATAAAAATAACGTTGGCACAACAAATAAGTGGCTCCACTCCACCTGATCGTAAGTGAAAAGTAGAGCCCAAATCGCGGCGGCAACGAACAGGAGACAATTAGTAACCTGTTAGTTGCCACCGCCTTGCTGGCCCGCTAGATGCTGGTAAATACACCGGCTGACCCCGAAACACGGCAAACACGAAGGTAAGTCATTTCACGGGCGTTTACACCGAATGTACGGTGGTAGCCAACCAGGCGTGTACTAGTAAAAATACCCTACCACCGGCTGAGAAGCTGGATACTCAGTATTTCCCTTAGTCGACTCCTACGACACCCACGGGAAGAGAGGGGCGGTGATTTTTGTATTCTTACTCCGTCACCGCACGGATAAAACCTGATAATGTTTTGCTGTTTCCTCCTCTTCCATGCAGGCCCTGCACATAGGGCTATCTGTTTTGCCCATATTGTGCAGATGTTTGTTTAATGTGTTGTGTCCCGTGATCAATCCTACTATTTTCCTCAGTTTGTGTCTGGGCGTTCGTAGTAGGGTTTTCGTGAGTTTACAGTTTAACTCGGGTAGTACTTCTTTGGTTTGTCTGCAGGAGACCAGGTCGTTCCAGCATTTATTGTGGAGATGTCGGTGATATAGACCTAGTTGGTTTCGTATGTATGACTGCATACGAAACCAACTAGGTTGCTACTGCTGAGCAAAAGCCTCTCTCAATTCCTCCATCGATCCCAGTCAAGCGCTGTTTAGCTATTTCTTCAAAAAGGAGTCTAGTTCATCCCGCATTCGCCGGCGTGGTCTGCCAGATCCTCAATTCAAGTTTTTAGACTCCCACTCAGGCGCAAATCCAAGGGGCACTTGCCCCCTCACTGACACTGGACCAAGGTATGCTTAAGTGCTGTTTTTAAGCAATTTATAATCTGGATTCTAGTATAAAATACTATCATATCGTAAGTCAATGCCCCCTTGAAGGATATCGTGGGCCGGCGCCTGCACTCCCACTCTGTCAGGCGCGGATCCAGGACCTCGTTGAGGGGGGGACACTGCCCTATGACATGAAAGTATTTTATGCTTCAAACACCACCTAGCCATACATAAGTCCAGTGTGAGGGGAGGGGGCAAGTGCCCCCTTTGCCCCTCCCTCGATCCGCGGCTGCACTCTGTGGTGATTGTGCTGCATCCGGCAGACGTATCAAGCCCAATTCATCATTATTTTTATGTGTTTACAAATTTGCTGGTATAGATTAGAAATTAATCTTCCCTTGTATTGTTAGCACGACAAGTAGTGACTCTAATCGCAGAAACCTTGTACACTTTAAGAGTGTGTTTGTTATGTATGAGCTAGAAAAAGCAAAATCGGTTATGTTAACCGGTTACAAGCGCTGAGCTTGTGGGTCATTGTCAGATTTAGGTTATCGTCTTTTAGGTGGACATCCATAAAGTTGAGGAGTTCTTGTACTAATTTTGCGATAAAACAATTACTGATACGACTAGGTTCCCCGTTCTGCAACCCTATGTAATAGAATCGTAGCATAGATTTATAAAAGCTGTTAACCTTTGACCACCGAGTGGAAAACTTTTGTTTTTCGGACTGACAATGACCCATGTAAAGTAAAGCATTCAACATAGCACAGGGGAGTTACCATGATGTACTAATGCGATTCAGCTTAGGTCGAGAGAAAGGGACAAGGCTATACGAGTCGTATATCACTGTCCCTTTCCCTGAACCTTAACTGAATCGCATTAGTACGTCATGGTAACCCCCAGCACTTCAAAGTGCGCTGTATACGTTCTTACAATCTAGGTTCAGTCACGTTTAATCATATGTATACATTTCGGAACGTATGTCAAAATCATAAAGATCAAAATCGTATACATATTATTAGAGCCGACCGTACCTTAGTATCTACACCAACAAACCACCACTAGAAAAAAAGAAATAAGATAAATGGTCTAAATGGATAAAGTTACTTTTAATTTCGTAAAAAAAAGTACATAAGAAAATTAAAATGATCCGCCACTTTTGGACCTTAACGTATAAATAATAGCGTCCAATATACCACTTTTTTGCTGATTGTACTTCTAATTCTAATTATGTACCAAATTATCTACCGTAGAAATACTTATTACCCACCTAAATCACACAGTGATTCTTGTATCTAGATTATTACGTACGTGATTTCGAACACCAGAAATTCAAAAACTGCACAAGCTTACACAAACTCGGCATAAAAAGTTACTACAGTATGTGATGTACAGTCAACCAATTGGAACCCTAGGCCACTCAGGAACCATGTCAAAGTAACGTTATCAATCAAATTGTAAGACATTTCAAACGGCTTTTCATTTTGACATGGTTCTAGAGTGGCCTAGGGTTCCAATTGGTCGAGTGTACGTCGCCGTGGGAGGTAAACAAGCGGCGATCGAAAGTTAATTTCAATAATACCGTTATGACCGCCATACTTGACGCGCGCTATTTGAAGAACTTTTGATGACGCCACTATAAAAGACCCACAATCATGAATGTAGGATTAATATGGATTTGACAACGTTATAATAATAGCAAGAACGAAAGGGATGGTCTTATGAAACTTTTTACTAGTGGAAGTGAAAAGGAACGATAATCGTCCGTCCTTATCACTGTGCCACTATTTTTTGTGTGTGTGTGCATTAAATGCTAAATGTAAGTGCCAGACAAATGCGTTTGAATACGTCACTAAGTGCCACACACACAAGTATCTTCTTAGTAGTAAGTGACTATGTCTATCCCTCTTAGTGGCACACTATGTGCGGCCCCTCGCCCACAATTTAGTGGACAATGCCATCTATTGAAAGTAAATGTGAACTTTTTGAACCCAATTAAGCTCTTGGGTCAAATATGACAAACTTTCGTAACACAATTAACGCGATCCTGATTTTGTTTTCATTAAGGCCTTAAACTATGTATGTAAAATTTGTTTCACACCACCTATTCGAATACGGGACTTCTCTAGGGGATCAAAGTGGCACTAATCTGTTCAAGGACTTTCTATTGCCAGCCTAAAAAAATACAATGAAATATGAAAATAAACAGTACGTTCAAGTTCATAATTGACAAAAATTTCTTCAGAATCGATTAATTGCATAAATATTAAATATGTGATATATCTTTTATTTTTCTCATAGGTGGTGTGAAAAGCAGTATGTGTCACACGGTACTCGTATCAAAAATATTTCGTCTTGGGCGTTAATGCTTGAATCCCTCCTTACGATCGGGATTCAATTGTGGAATCCGTCGCTCCATTCAGGATTCAATATACGCCCACGCCGGAAATATACCATTTTGATCCCTTGTGACACAATGTAATATTGCAATCTCCCCTCTTGGAAAGGGCTACCGCGAATCATCAGCGATGATTCATGGTCTATGACACTTTATAGTCCATAAGTCGAATTTTACGTTGGGGTTGTGACACATGTAGGTACTCATACAGCTGACACCATACGGCGATTTTATCATACACGACAAACTTGCAATCTACGAATTAAAGTAACTAATAAATACTTTTTTAAATTTAATTCTCACCTTGAAACTTTTTGACTTAGATGATCCCATTCTATCTATATGTATGATACGTTATCCCAAATACATTCCACTGAAAAGTAATATCTTTAATTAAAAAAAGCTAAGCTTTTAAGATCGAATTCTCTTGACCTCCTACTGCCCAGACAATAAAATTTGCCAGTGAATTTTGAATGAATAGTGTAAGAAATAGAATATAATTTCTTTTGTTTGAGAAGACCTTTTAACACGTTCGCCTCCGGTACTATTTCACTAAGTGCTAATACTATGCCGATCAAAATTATATGATAGAAATCTTATGCCAGTGACACGCATGTGTGACCGAAAAGATTGTACTCCTATACCGGCGACACAGCACCTATGTCAAAAACGTTCGTATTTAAATGCAATAGTGGCATAAGATTAAGTTTACTTTGATCACGTATGTGTGTCACTGGCATAGGATAACAGTTTTTTCGGTCACATATACGTGTCACCGGCGTCGAACGTGTCAATAGGTCTCTGGGTGGCAGAAAGTTAACTAAATAGAAAATTTAAAGGTGACCTACCTTGTCTATCGCCAAAGAGCAAGTAATGTCTCCATAATAAATTAATTCATAGTTTTTGCCTATATGTTTACAATCAACGCTAATCCTTTTCGACAAGTCCATTATCACAGAGCAGATAAATCGCATAAATATCGAGATAAATAGCATTATTCAATATTAGATTCTAATAGTAACAGGTAGAGTTCCAGTTTTAGTCTCTATACGTGAATGATATTTTTTATGCTTGTCATGTTTAACTTGGTAATAAATGTAATAATCGATTCTTTGATTAGACAAGAAAATCCAAAATCATATTTTATTGATTATTCTCTAACGCCTGTTTCAGTATACCCGAATAAAATATACCTGGGTGCTTAGCCAAGTTGCCAATCGCTAACGCTTAGTAGCGTATCGTAGTTTTCCCTCACTGTCTGTCTTTCTTATTAGTGGGACAAAGATAGTTAGCTGCCTTTCATTTACGATTGACGATTAAGCGTTAGCGATTGGCAACTTGTCTAAGCACCCTGTCATATAAATGTTAGCTGTACTTTTTTATATGCTTGGAGAAAAGGATAGTGATAATTTTATCTCACGGATATGTTTATCCGGGGAGTGTGAAATAGGCTTCATGAATATTGCAGGTACCGTCGGCTCTAATAATATATACGATTTTGATCATTGTCTTTGACATACGTTCCAAAATGTATACATATTATTAGACGTGACTGTACTAAGATAGGCTGCAGTATTTATATCAAAGAAAAGGTTGGACTAGCTACAATTTTCCAATATTCAATTTTAACCACCACTTTGATATAGAGTGCCCAACTCTAACGGCCCGGCCACGACGTTGGTCTAAGGCGACGAGTCTAAGCGAATCCATGAGGATTCGGAAAAACCGGGACGGATGACAAGCCTACCATTACGTCACTTCATCGCAAATGTCCAACTTCAAGCACAATGCAATCTTGCAGCAACCTTCAATTCTTATTCATTTATCTATAGCCACTCACTTGCTTTGATTTTTGCGAGAGACTCTATGTCTATGTAAAATAAGAGTGATGACAAAAGCTACATGAAGCAAGTGAGTAGATAAAGAAAAAAATATTAAGACATTATTCCTAAATATGACATCCACCACCGTGCACAGGCCACATTGCACGCAGAGCAGATGGTCGATGGGGTCGAAAAGTGCTCGAGTGGAGACCACGGCTAGGCAAACGCAGCGTAGGACGTCCACCCACAAGATGGACAGACGACCTTATGAAGGTCGCCGGGACACGCTTGATGCAGGTCGCATCTAACCGGTACATGTGGAGGTCCAGAGGGGAGGCCTATGTTCAGCAGTGGACGTCTTATGGCTGAGATGATGATGATGATTACATCCACACTGCTGGACGTAGGCCTCTCCTATTAACTATGGGTTTAGGAGGAATGCATTAGGAACGCATTAGGAGGTAAATGCCCATAATCGCCACGCTGGGCAAGCGGATTGGCGATCGCAGTAATGTGTCCACTATGATGATGCTGCTGCCCATCATCAATCGGCTATCAAATAATGGTTAGAGACACTTCAACCCCTTAGTCTCCAAGGAAGAGTTGGGGTGGTGACAAATGCATACTACCGCCACGGCAAAATCCTAAACTTCGTTGTCTTCAATTTTATATAGAAAAAAGACTAATTACCTGTATGCCCTTAGTGGATATGTGGAAATAATAAACATCAGAATTAATACAATAATTAGGATTTATTTGTATCAACTTGGTTTCTTCAGTTCGATGACCTCCATTCCTTTTCCAAAGATACACACTTTGATGATTTCACTGAAACAAGCGATTCATAAGTTGAAAACTCTATGAAATCTACAATGCAAAATGTTGTTCTATTCCCGATAGTAATAGAGAGAGACATTCAGTCCATTTTTAATAAATTGGAATTAAATATCTTGAAAAAATGTTACTCCTCATACAAAGTCAGTGATTGGGTCAACATTATTTTCGTTGTCTTATTTTATGTCCCTAAGAAACGTGACGCAGCGGTGATTTTTGTACCTATGAGATGATGTTTTGTTTTAAATTTCTGATGTATGTATTAAAATCTAGCGTGAAAAAGAAATACAAGTGCACCGGATTTTTTTTATATACTGAGTCGAGACAGCAACTAAAAGCGTGATAGAGTGGTATGAAACAAGACAACGAAAAGAATTTTGACCCGATTACTGATTAGTTAAGAGTTTAGTATGGAATTTTACATGTAGTGTATGTAGCCTTTCGATGTTGGTCCCATACTGAAAGTTCATCGTAATAGTTTGTGGACTCGGTCGGTAGCGGGAAGGATCGTCGTTCAGTTTATTCATATGAAGATACAAGGAAATCTCGTCTTTATGGTAAGCGACAAAGAGGGACGTTTTACTAAAAACTGACACAAATTTTGATAACTCGGTTTTGGTGTTCATTTTAGAAATTAGAAGCCATATTATAATATAAAAACACCGATCGTTTAAATTCCTAAAGATATTGTACTTATTTGTCGTTACAAAGCTGACTGCAATTCAGGTTTTTTGATTTCAAGCTAATTGGGTGTCCCTAAAAGTGAAAATGCCCATATACGGCCCGTTTACAATTAATCAGAACCGTATCTCGAAACCGAAGCTGAAGTTCTGTAACATCCTTAAGGTGCGGTTAAACTAAAAGAGCATTCGCTGTTCTAACCTCCCACTCTACAAAATTCGATCGGTACACAAAACGTGATTGGTTGATTTCTTAGAACGGGCGTTAGAACAGCGAATGCTCTTTTGGTTTAAACGCACCTTTACTTAGGACCCTACCGCGAACTTTGATATCCGCACAACGATTTGTCTCTGTCTCTCTCACTCTAATCAAGCCTTTATTGGAGTGTCATAAACAAATCGTCGAAATTTGCCAATTTCGAAGTTCACGGTCGTACGGCCGGTGTCTATACTCTGTTTGGTTTGGTGTTTAAAAAAAGGTAAACAATCTTGCAGTATCTTTTTATTGAAAACTAGTAGTAGAGGTCCAAATGGAAAAAATTGTGCGCTGTGAGTTACAGTTTTGTAATTTTTACCAGAGCTAGAGGGTGTAAAAATAAATATTTTTAGATGTGGAGGGAAAACCAATTCCCCCCCTGAACGAGGGGGGAGGGGGGTGAATGTGCAAACGGAAGGGTTATGTTTAAAATTTTTTCGTCTAATATTTAGGCCTACTATTCATTGTTTGGTATCATTTTCATGTAAAACAGACACGGGGAATTCATTTTTGATAATAAACATGAGGATTTTCATATGTAAAAAAATAATTATTGGTATAAAGGTAAAATAATCACCGTTTTTATTTTGATTGTTGCGTTATATAAGTATTACCAAATAAATAAATGAAAATAAAAAAAATACTATAAGATAGCATATTTATTGTAGTTTTTAAAAATATATACTTTTTGGAACTTTCCATGCAAAAATAAGTTGTAAAAAAATTGCACCTGTCGCGTACCTCGAATAAAAAAGGGACGTTGCTTTGACTTATTGTTGACAGTACGTTTCTACTGCGGGAATTTAGCGATTTTGCGTAAACAAAATACTCCATAATGTCTGTTAGGGCAAATTGCATCAACCTGGGTTAACCAAGAACCCCGGGTTAAACGTTTAATTCACACGAAATTTGATAATTGATTAATTTCTTATGAAGTAAGTGACTGACCCGGCACTATACAGAGGATATCCGAGACATCAGCCTATGTGATATTAGAATGACTCTTGAACAGCTCAAAAATAACAGGGCGTCTGGGGAAGAGGGAATTATAGCTGAGCATCTGAAGCCAGGTGGTAAACCAATCCTTATGGCCCTTCAGAAGTTGTTCAACTCCGGAAGGGAGAACGCCTTAGGCATGGAACAGAAGAGTGGTGGTACTGTTCTTGAAAAAAGGTGACTACGCCTTATTGAAGAACTACCGATCCATCTCACTTCCGAGCCATATTTATAAGATGTTTTCAAGAGTCATTACGAATCGTCTTGCACGCAGGCTTGATGACTTCCAGCCTCCCGAACAAGCCGGTTTCCGAATTGGCGTTTCGAAAATGTTATACAGAAGACCGAGGAATAGGTATAACCTGCCCCTCGGTTTAGCGTTTAGCGTTTGTGGACTACGATAAGGGGGGTTTCCATGACGTACTAATGCGGTTTAATTTAGGTCAAGAGAAAGGTACAAGGCTATACGAGTCGTGTACCACTGCCCCTTTCCCAGAACCTAAACTGAATCGCATTAGTACGTCATGGTAACCCCCAAGGCCTTCGATTTGATCGAAACTCTGGACGTACTGCAGTTTCTTTAACGATACCAAGTAGACTACCGCTATTTCGAAATGTTGAGGTGTTTGTACGAAAGCGCCACTATGTCAATCCAACTCCAAGACCAGAGCTTGAAGCATATTATACTGCAGCGGGGAGTCAGGCAAGGAGGTGTCATCTCCCCTAATCTGTTTACCGCTGAACTGGAAGATGTCTTAAAGACTGGACTGGAAAAGGTGAGTATCAACATAAACAGCGAGTACCTCACTCACCTTCGATTCGCTGATGATACGGTGGTCTTGGCTGAGACCTTGGAAGATTTCAGTACGATGCTCGCTGACCTCAGTAGCGCCTTCTTGCGAGTTCGTCTTAGGATGAACATGGATAAGACGAAAACTCTCGTTACAATCGGAGACTAAACTCGAAGGTGTAGACGACTATAATATACCTGGGACAAGCTACTCAACTGGGTAGCTAAATAAATAAAATAAATAAATAAATAAAGCTAGTCCTAGGTATATTATAGTCGTCGTGATTGACCTCCTACTCAAAGTTGGACCTACCTAACTGGTAGGTCCAACTTTGAGTAAGAGGTCAATCATCGAATCCGACTAGGTTGGGCAGCATTTGGGAAGCTACGACACATCTTTTCGTCCAATATTCCGCAGTTCTTGAAAACAAAAGTATTTGATCAGTGTGGCAACACACACTGATCAAAGATTTAAAAGAGTGATGACATACGGTACTGAAACGTTGTCGCTTAGAATGGGCCTCATAAGAAAGCTTAAAGTCACCCACAGGGCAATGGAGAGGGCTATGGTGGGAGTCTCTCTGCGAGGTCGTATTAGCAATGAGACGATCCGCAGCAGAACCAAAGTATAGTTCCATAGCTCTCCGAATCAGTAAACTAAAGTGGCAGTGGGCGGGGCACATTGCACGTAGAACCGATGGCCAATGCGGCGGCCTCGCAGGTGGAAGGCACAGCGTGGGTAGGCCCCCCACAAGGTGGACAGTGATGATCTCATGAGTCCGCTGGATGCGAGTGGCGCAGGACCGGTCATTGTGGCAATATTTGGGGGATGCATGTTCAGCTGTGGACGTCTTTCGGCTGATATGTTAATAATGATGATTTATGAAGTAAACGTTTAACAATTGATTGTCAAATTCAATATGATATAAACTTTTAACGTGGGTGAACTGGGTTAGATTTTTAGTCCCGGTTAGTAAAAATTAACTTTATCGTCTTTGGTAATGAGATCAGTACCTAATGACACTTGTAAAAATGATTACCCATTCCGATTCATATGATCAGATACTATATATCATACATGTGGTCAGATAGACCAGATATATAATATACACGCGGTATACTATAATCGATAAAATCTAAAAATAGAATCTGATCAAATAAAATTCTTAATAATCTTAGGTTATTTAAAAAAGAAGATCAGAAAATATTCAATTTACTTTCATATCAATAAATGTTTACAATTGTACGAGTAATATGAACAATAGTATGCAAGTACAAAAATATGTATAATCTATGAGCAGTTGCCGGCACAAAAGTCTCTTTTTTGAGATTACGCGGAGGTTTTTGTTGGAGGCACGCGTCAGGTAATTTTTTTTTCAGTGATTTTTTGTATGAAAGACTACAAAATGTGTATATTTTCAAAAACTGCAATAAATATGCTATCTTACACATTTTTTTTAAATTGGATAAGTTTGTTTTTTAATACTTATATGACGCTTAAATTAAAATAAAAACGGTAACTTTTTTACTTTTACTCCAAAAAAATCTACATTTTTATAAGAAATTGCTCATGTTTAGGATAATAAATGGATTCTCCAGGTCCGTTTTACACGAAAATGATACCAAACAATGCATAGTAGGCCTTATTAATTAGTAAAAAAATATTAAACGCAACCCTTCTGCATGCACATTCACCCCCCTCCCCCCGCGCTCAGGGGGGGAATTGGTTTTCCCTCCACATCTGAAAACAACTATTTTGAGACCCTCTAGCTCTGGTTAAAATTACAAAACTGTAACTCGCAGCGCACAATTTTTCTCTACTTTGTATGGACCGTGACCCTTACTATAGGAGTATAAGTTAAAACAAGTTTTAGCATATATAATATAACAAGGAAATACAGTGATTTACATTGTTTTTGATTCATTAAGTAGGTACCTAGTTTGGATTTTTAAATGCATTTTTCAATAAAAAGATACTGCAAGATTGTTTACCTTATTTTAAACACCCAACCAAACAGAGTACAGTCTACCCTCAGTGACCCAAAAATAAAATCCAACTTCAAAAAAAAAAAATCTTGGGACATCTTACACAAATCGACATAGTCCCACGGTAAGCTCAATTAAGGCTTGTGATGTGGGTACCAGGCGACGATATATATAATAGATACTTAAATATTTGTGATAAATAAATACACAAATAATGCCCTCGCCGGGATTCGAACCCGGAACGTCCAGCTTCGTAGGCAGGGTCACTACCAACTAGGCTACGGAAGCTGACTATACCCTTCATAACCTAACTTAGCAAGCCGATAAATATCATATGTCCTTTTCCGTCATATAGACATATTGATAAGACCGAAATTGACGAACGGCTTGCTAAGTTAAGAGTCGTTTATAAGGGGGTATATCTATAATTCTTTTCATCACACTTGGTGCCTTAGCGCGCCATTGCTTGCGCAGCGGGAGTAATAGCAAAGTGAAATTCCCTAGGGAGTAATAGAAATGTCAGTACGTCATTTAATAATGTTATGTCTTAAAACTTATTTTTTTGTCGGCAAGTGTGATGAAAAACATTGTATGCATCACGGTTTGTAAGCGGAATACTAACTCGAGTCATAAAAGCCCTCCGCCTAATGGCGTCGGGCTTCTAACACTCTCGTTAGTAATTCCGTACTTACCTCCCTTGATGCACAATGTACTATTGCTTACCTATCACTCTCCATCAACTCCATACCCTGAACATCAGCCACATCGCAAAACGTTTGCGACACAAACTCGCAAACAATCCCATCTTCAATCTTCCATTTCAACACACTAACTCTTTGGTCTATCGACGCTGATACTAAGTACTCCCCTGAGATACGTAGACCAGTGATCTGAGAGCTGTGAATCGAATCCAAATTGTAAGAAGACTTTAATTTAGCAGAGGTCAAATTTGGCTGGATGTTGATTAGAATAAGGTGTATAGCATTATCATCGCCTCCTGTTGCTATCAAAATATCGTCATTTGTTGCTTTAGAAGCTATACTGTTTATGCCGCTTTTGTTAGTGGTTGTAGTGAAGAATGGTAGAAAATTTTCACTTGTGGCGTTACTTGTATCCCAAAAAGCAATTTTGCCTCTTGTGCTGCAAGTCACTAAAATCGTTTTGCTATCGTATTTGATGCAATGCGTTTTGAGAATGCAAGTTTTGTGGTATTTTATTTCATTGACAAGTTTAAATTCAGGGTTTTCTTTGATTTTAAGATTGTATACTCTGAGTAAAGCATCTGAACATCCAACAAATACAATGAAAGTATAATCGTCAGTTGGAATAGCTTCAATGTCCATGACTCTAGTTTCTGGGTCAAAATCTATAGAACAATTACGCCAGTTCTGGGTTCCTTTTTTCTCTTTATCTGTCCCTCTTATTTGGTAATCTAGTACCTCTTCAAATTTCACTTTCATTTCATCTTGTATCTTTTGAAAGTTAATTATATTTAAGACAATTTGTGCTCTTCCTCCAGCTGATATTGAAAGTACTTTATCATCTTTCAATTCATATAATTTTAACGTTCTTATATTTGATAAATGTTTATATACAACTCTATCAAGAAATTCCATTCTGGAATTAAGATTTGATATTCTCAAAGTAGTATCTTCCCCACCAGAAATGTAAAACGTTTTTGTTAAGTCTAAATCACTATTACAACATTGAAGGCAGTTGATTTCCTTTGAATGTGAACCATTTACAACATTTCTAGAAACAATTTTACTTAATTGGAAAGTAGCTATATTTACATCTGAGTTTTTAATATATATCAGTTTGATAAATTCGTCGTATTCATCATTGATTTTATCTATTTGTCTTATGCAATCCCAAGATCTATGTCCTCCTCCACAAGGCACTTCCAACATTTTATTACTATTCCTTATATCATACACAACAAAATCTCTTTCTTGGAATCCACAAATCATATTTTCATCTCTATCTAGGAACTTTTCAACCCACTGGAATTCTAAGCTTTTACTACTCATATATTTCACTTGGCCACTCCTAATGGCAAAGAATCTAATAGTGCCATCTCTTCCAGTGGATAAAATTTCATTATCTTTGATTATTATCGATGTTGGCCCATATCTGCCGTGGACTTTACGAAAGGTTCTTACTGGATCTTTGTCTCCTTTTATATAGACATGGATGTTACCACATCTGTCTCCTAGGACAACCATGTCGTTTTTGACATCAATAGTAGCAGCTGTCAACCATCTTTCTTTACAAGCTGGTAAAATAAAACAGCATACATTCTCTACTTCATTTCCTTTTGCAATAAGATTAATTACGCCATTTTGAGAGCAAAAAAACTAAATGTCTATTATCACCACCCAATGCATAGATAGAATTTTACCTAATTCCAATTTGGTTTTTATTAAATTTTGCAAGCAATCTTCTTTGCAATTTTCAATAAAAACATCTAAATTTCCATCCATATCTGCCACTGCAATGATCTGTCTACATGAAGACATGCTTAACAATTTATATGTAGAAGTATGTTTTGATTCATACATAACCTTCTCTTTTCTCTCAACATTATAATAAATTATATGATTATCAGTCATCATAACTATATTTCTCCTAGCTGTAAAGACTACTTTCTTCACTTCTGCATTTTTTACCAAAGTATAAGTCTTACTGCTATCCCCAACTGGCAAAGGATGTATGATAATGCCATTATCACCACCACCGGTGACTATAGTGTCACTATCAGTATCTACAGCCCAAATACAACTATTTTGATGAGCCAAGGCTTTCTTTAACAGCTTCCCATCATAATCCCAGAAGCAAATAGCTCCATCTTCTCCAACAGAGATAACCTTGTTGTTAGTGATACAACTTCTCATGACTCTAGCTAAATGACCATAAAGTTCATGTTTGCATACCATATCTGTGTGCTGCCAGTATTCTTTTGTGTCTATAGTATGTTTGCTTTTAGTATTTGGTGACCATATTCGTAGGGATCTATCATCTGATGTTGTGACAATAGTTTCCTTTTCTCCATTATAATTTATTGAAAATATTACACCCTGGAATGAAAAACAATACAGTTAGTACAGTTTATTATGTAAAAAATAATTGTAAAATATTATGTAAAATATTTGGATGTTCTTATTGCTACATTTGGCTGTAGCCAATTTGAAATGGAACATATCAAAAATTTTAAACCTGTTTGCATTTATTTTAAAATGTCATATTGTTTTAGCTCTTTGCCAGGCCACCAAAAAGTAACTTTATGGTCTTCCCACAAAAATAAAATATTGTTTCTAAAGTCCAATTAAATTTTAATCACAAATTGAGATGACAATGTTGAAATTCTGTTGAAAAGTATGTGGTTGACATTGTGTAATATGCCTGGAAAAGGCTAAATTTGCTGTAAGAAACATCCTGAAGTTTCTACGACATGTCTCAATTATCATGAAAACTTTCAGCAACTTAGATATCTGGTTAGATACTTTTTTTACAATAAAAGCTAGAAATTTAAATAGCGTCAGGGATTGGCTGGAGGAGAAAGAACTCAGGGACTTCGACCTTAGGGATATCCTATGGTTCTGCAAGAAAACATGGAGGCTAGAAGGAAGTAATGGAGGAACACAGCCAGTCATCAACCTGTAGAGACAACTATGAGAAATGGGGTGAATACTTCAAAATTCCATATTTCAATGCTACTATTGCTCACATAACAAAGATTATGGTGCATAATTTACATACCCTGTGTCCCTTCAAGTGCTGTAATGGTTCAGTCTCATTGCAGCAATGTATAATGACTTCAGAAAACACTGTTCCAGCCAATACCAGGACATCGTTTTGTAACGGCAA